>JAQIWQ010000307.1:0-19268 GCA_034695825.1 Folsomia inoculata | reverse complement strand
TTTTTTTATACAGGGTCTAGTAGGACGCCCCCAGATCTCCTTAGCTTTGTCCCATATACGTGGAAGATCAATTTTATTCTGAAAGAATTTGAAATTATCACAGCGACGAATGAATATAATTGGGTTGATTGTTCATCTCAACACCATGAAAACAGTAATGAATCCCATACCACTGAACTGATTTTAAAGACTTGTTCATTTTAATATTTTTTTCTTAGGTCTTCTGGCAGCATGTGGAGAGCTGTTCGAACTTTCTTTTGATCTTCCATTTTTCGAATTTCTACCTGAAATAGTTTTATTCAAGTTTTGGATTCAAATTGAAGGAGGCGATCTCAACTTTTTTATACCAGAAGTATCCAGTTCGTATATTGCCTTGCAATCGTTGCACAAGAATGGCAAAGTTCGTAACAGGGATGGAAGTATTACATGGGATTTATCCTCAATGACTAAAGAAGAAATCAAAAGTGAAGCAAAAGGGGGTCGTAGCAAAGTCAAAAAATGGAGAAATATTTGTAAACCGAGGTAGATTATTATAGTTCGGTGATGAATGTTTTTGAAGGGTGATACATTTGTTTTTCAACTATCTGAATTTTCAATAGTGAATCTTGGATTGAATGCTGGTCGGTTCCTATTTGCGCAGTCAGTATTGGATTCACATACCACCCTATGCCACCGCTTGGACCTTCTCCACAAGCGGACGTTACCACACCGGAGAAAGAAGAAAGTTTACTATCTCCAATGCGCATTCCTGGGGATAAGGAAACTCCAAAGAAAGTATCACCTGCGAATCTAATCTGTTCTGACTTTGATCCCCTTTCCCTCGCTCCAGATCATGTTCATGTAGAGTGTGAAGTTGGGCCTTCTGTCATCATATTATATGGTTCTCTACTCAAAATTTTAATAAACCTCAAGGTAATAGTTCAATTTTACAATAGGGATGACTTTGCAAATGTAATGAGTATACTTGAACTGGGTTTTTAATATTGACAGGAAAATATATTTGGAGATTATCAAGACTTTATAGATATGGAAAAGTTGAAGTGCGGAACTGGTTTGTTTGGGTTTAAAATGCCTGCAAATGCTGCATCAGGCGACAAGATTGGATCCATGGACAAAATTGATCCACGAGAATATCGACCCTTGGAAGTCACAGTGTCTGCCACAATTCACGATATTCGAGGACATTTATTAAAAAATTGTAATGAAGCAGATCCACCTTGTCCAACAATTTGCGTGGAACGTTTTGGCTTCGAAATGGACAAAAAATATCATGGGACAATACTCCAAGTTTTACTATCTCCAATAATGCTCCTTGTCAGTGACACTGTGGATCGTTATGAAAGCTCAGGCTCAGACCAACACTTGAAGGAAGGATATTTGATGCTGTCAGGACTGCAGGTGACATTTCAGTTGAAAGTTTGAAATTTGGAAACGGATCAATTATTGCCATTCCTTTTAGGTTCGTGGTCACGCCATGTTTAGTAATGAAGGTCGTAGTTTAGACCAGGAAACTCTGGTAAGTGTATTTATTTATTACTCAAACGATCCACCACATTAAAAACTCCTGTAGTGATTTTTTTAACTTTACTCATTACAGGAATACGCTTGGCTAATTGAAGTTCAACTAGGGAAGCTTAGTGGTCGTCTTACCACTCCTCACGTAGAGAATATCATTAGCTCTTGCGAAGCATTTTTGCTAACAGTTTTAGATGAAGAAAACGCACTACGTTCCCCTCACTCATACCTAATCTGTCATCATGGGAATAATCAATTTGATTGTCCTTCCCTTCTCTTGGAGGAAAGTCATACTTTTGGAACTGGAGAAGACTTAAAAAGTGAAACTTTCATTTCCATTAAAAGCCCCAGCCTTAATGAGTTTGAAATCAGCGACTCCCCAAAAACCTCTCGTATTAGTGTGTGCCCAACTTCGGAGGATATCAAGTACAAATTGGTTCGTCTTAGTTTTGATGCTATCGACGTCTACCTTGTCGAAAACGGGACTGCTTTAAGTTTATGGGCAAGTTACAATATTTATAATGGCTAGGATGATGGACTAAGGCTTTGTATATTGTATTTTAGGTGTCACCAATTAGATTTGCACTGTGTAATTTGCACGGATCCTTCATGAAAGAAGGGTTTTCTCTTCTCATTCCTACAATTCAGCTGAGACACTTTGTTATGGTCAATCCCTCATTCACCAAGCGTTTTCAATTTTCGGATCTCAACATTTTGCAGTCTTCTACCGAAACGATGACAGCAAGGTACTTGATTAACGACTGAAACTCTTATTTATAAATGACTTCGGAGATAGAATATTGAAAACATTTGCGCATTATTCAGTTGGACATCAAAAGTGGATTTGAACACTTCTGCCCCACAGAGTCCAACATCTACCAGTGCTAGCTCTTGGTCTTATTTGTGGCTGGAAGCTGGCGCAATTGCGTTGGGACCTTTGACAATAGAAATGGCAATGAAAGGAAATTCCAGATCTCTATCTACACAAAATATGTAAGTTTTCATATCTTCTTTTGAGGTTATGGAGACATTTATTGATTGATTGTGACAAGTTTCAAATTATTGCTTCAGATTTTTAGTAAGACACGACAAAAAGACGAATAGATTATGGTTTTTACGGAAGTCTGAATCAAACAAAGAATCAAAGCCTTCAACAGATAAAGAATCAATGGATAAAGCCGGAGTTAAGAAATGTGGTTGTGTTGGTGGTTGTGCCTTTTTTGGGACTAATATTGGAGGATCAAGGTTCTTTTGGCCAAGTAAAAAGGATTGGATTGATGGCGTTAACGTCGCCTGTTTTAGGTATTAGGCTTCGGATTCTGTATTCGGGTATTAGATTTTTCTAGGAAGAATTGGTAAACTTGATTTCCTGTTTTCAGAGTCAATAAACCTGGAGAAGATTTTGGTTTTGGTCAAAGTATTTTGAAAGCATCTGTACTAATGTTTGACACTCCACCTTACACTACGCATCAAGGGGTCACCATCCTCGAGTTGCCTACAGAGTGGTCAAGAGATGCTCCCCCAAAGACTGGGAAGGCTGCCTCCCATTACGTTTTTAAACCTTCGTTGCTCGCAGATTTAAGCCACACATCATCCTCAGTTCCTTCTAATCGTTCCGAAAAAATGCACACATTAGGCTCAACGCTTCAATCCGGCAAGGTAAATTGAAATCGATATGTTTGAAAAACTTTCGCCGATAGTTGCAAATACTTATTGAATGTTGTTATCACAGGGGCGAAGATTATCCCAACCGAATCAATTGTTAAAAAGACAGCGAAGAATTAGTGGTGATTGTCATGAAGCTGACATCAAATCCGATGAAAATGAATTGAAAGTGCATTCTTTACCGGACGATGAGACAATCATGGGGACAACTTCTTCTTCGTGTTCCGACTCCAAACTAGGTGCTGACTACTTTCAATCCTTTGAAGATGATGAGCCCACTGAAGTTCGAGTTAGTGTAGTTAGTGGATTTGATGGGGGAGTGTCCAAATCCCAAGTTTCCTCAAAGCGAATTAAGTTGGATTCAGGAGACGATACATTGAAGAAGGTAAAAACTAACGAGAAGTTAAGTAGTTATTATACTACTAATACCACACATTTTTTTAAACTTTCACCGGTTAATATTTTGTTCATTGTACAGAACTGGCGTGGTAGTGTGTCTTCATTGGACTCCCTATCAGACCTGTCATTCATTTCTGCTCTGTCTGTACAAGAGGAATGTATGGTGAATCTACAAATGCACTTAAACAAACCAATTACGGAATCATCTTTATTGATGCCTTGCTACATGAGTCATTTGACACAGGTAATTATTACGTGGCCTAGTTTTAGAAATATTCCGACCTGGCAACTATTTAAAAATTCATTTTCATTTTAGCTCAAATGTGATAATTGGCATGCAACTGCTCCAGCTGTGGTATCCGACTCTATTGGTCCAGCCCCCTTTGTACAAATGCAGGATGGAAAACTTATTTATGCAGGTATGAATTACTAGCAGTTTAATGCCTGTGAAAAAATTTGTGCTGGACTTATCTAAAATCAATATTTCACAGGGTCAAAATACACTCCATACTTCGAACCCCTCGTGGATGGTTTCACTACATTGGCAATGATGAGCCTTGGCACCTACCCAGATGGATCGAACAAAGCTACCCCATCTCAATCTTCCTGTGCAAACACTCCCTCTCAAACTCACTTTTGGGAAACTCCAATTGGAGGGATTTCAAATTTCTCCCTTTTGGATAGTATAAGGGGTGATCCAGCAGGTGTAGATGAAGATTTTTATCGCACTCTACTGTGTTCAGAAGTGGATAAAGCAACCACTAGTGTGTCCACTGATTCAACGACAATTATTGTGAGAACAAAGAATGATATCAATATCATGGTATCGCCAATGTTGTTGGAGGCTTTGAAACGGTTTGACTCCAACCATATTACAAATGTGATTTAGTTACATTATCTAAGGTGTTGCTCAATTTGGGCTCTAGGTTTATTGAAGCAATAACGCCAACATTATCCGCTTTACATCCGCTCACTGTGGTGAACCATTTACACAATGACTGCATTTCCAGGGTGGAGAAAGCAAATATTCTGAAAAAGGAAAAGTCTGTGATTTTATCAAAGATTCACACTAGTAAACGCAATACTGCAATGAGGACTGAGGAAACGGCGAGTCCGGAACATTCCAATTTATATGAAGAAATTAGTCAAACTGCAATCCAGGGTTCCATTCTGCTTCCTAAGGTATGTTTGTTTTTATAATTTAGTATGTAGTATTATGAAAGCAAATTTTGAACTGACCTGTCTCCTCAGATCAATATAACACTACTGCAAGCATCTGTGGTAGAAGAGGTAATTTCTTTCTCTGCCCTGGACAATATCCGAGATTTGATGTGCGTTTCGTTATTGGCTGTGGCTATTGAAAAGACTCACATTCACTTTTTACACCGTAAACAACTCAAAAAATCTGTTCAAGTACTTCAGCGACCAATGATCCTTCCAAAAGCTCAAAAGAAACGGAAAAGCAAAGTCTCAACCAGCGATTCTTTAATTGCTGAACCTGTGTTTCTTGAGAATTCCGAAACTCAGAGTGAACTTCTTTCAAGTTCCGTCGACATTCATAGAATACATGGTCAACTTCGAAGGTTTGTATTTGGAAGTGACGACCTGGTCTGGTGTAATTTAAATACTGAGCATTTTTTTATTTTCTAGGCTGAAAAACGATAGCTCAATCTTAAAAGAAGCCGTGATAACTGCAATACCAAATCAACATTCCAAAGTACTTTTTAAATTCGCCAAACTTCCACATCTTCCCCTAGATCTGAAAGAAAGCTCCTGTTCCGACTCGTCTCGTGACAACCTTACATCAACATCTACTGGAACAGGAGAAGACCTCAAAACTGACGAGAAGTTATCTTCCTCACATTCACATCCCACCCATTCATCCCAAAGCCAACAACAGACGGGGAAATGTCCAGATGAGAAACTAGGATTCATAATGTTTGAATGCGGTCTGGAAGGTATTTCCTTGAAGGGTGTCAAAAACTCAGAAGCTACTCCAAAACCTTCGGAAAAAGAAGAAACGGTCAGTATCACAATCTGCAATGAAGTTGGTGGAACGAATCGAACGTCTTCACCCAATTTGACTTCAGAGGCATGTGAATCGGACAAAGATACAACAATAATATGTCCCCTACAAAGCAAAGAAGACATTACAGCAACAATATCGAGTATCGATGTAGGGGTTCCACACCCCTTACCCGTCATTAATGAACCAGAAGTGTGCGATGGGCTGAGTAGCAATAACAAAGAAATAGGAAAAGAGTTGGTGAAAGCCACTGGAGCAGCTAGTGTGTCTTGTGTGATCGAGTTTAAAGTTATGTGGTATAATTTTGCTGCTCCACCTCAAACTCCAATCACTAGGAAAATTGATTACACCAGGTTTGTATAATTCTAGCCTTTTTTAGAATAAAATGTTCATTTTGTGAGTTGTACATGTCGTAAATTATATGTTCAAATTTAGAGTGGACTGGAACTTGGTGAGCACCGCTTCTACCGGTAAGAAAGAACGCTGTTACAGTAATGGGAGCAGTTCATAATCTCTTCTGTTTCTTATCTGTTATTTTTATTCAGCCATTAACGCCTGGCTCAACCCCATCGACCACTTGACTGTTGCCATTGTCGCAATGTTGAAAGGACACTCGAAAAGAGGTTCGGGACTTTTAGCTTCCTTAATGGCCGAAGCTTTGGACTGTCAAAGTATTCATCAACCGATTCGAGTATGAATGCACTTACAAATACATTTAAAATTTTATCGGATATAAGTCGTGTGTAAATCTTTTCTAGAGTAAATACAGTAAGCTAACACCACTTGCAAAAACTTTACAAGAAGATCCTTCCTGCCAATTGTGCATTGTGCTGCAACGGTATATTCGTCAAACTGACATGAAACAAATTGAATCAAATATGAGCGAACAACGGCTTCCGCCATTGTCGACGTTAAGACAGGTGACAGTAGATTCGAAAACAGGTTGTAGTTCAATTTGTTCATTTTGAGTAATTTTATGTTGTGCTATTTTCAGGGTGTCATCGTATTAAGTAGACAGTGGAAGAACGTGCTGTATACTCCGTTGTTACTGGAACATAATTTGAAATCTAGAAAATCAAAGAATTTTACGGTGACTTTCACCCTTCCCCAAAGTGATGAGGTTGGTTACGGTCTAAATACACCATTGTTACATAAGATAACAGTATTAAATTGTTGTATTGTTATCAGGAAAGTCCGGGTTCGGCAGGTTCGGATGCAGAAATGTCAGCGGAGGAAACGACAGATGAACGAGCCACACTTCTTGATGCGGAGGGTGGAACCTCGTCACTGCAATCAGTGCGATTTAACAAACGTGAGTTTTATAAAAAGTGTTTTATATTGTATTGGGTAAATTGGGTTTTATTTTGCGTAGAATCGAAGGGCAGTAGTTGCTCTTCCAACAGCGAAACATCTGGTCAAAATAAGGTAACAATTTCAAAACATGTCTGAGATTCTATTTTGCATAATTTAATCATATTGATTTTAATAGAAACTTTTACCATCACAACCCGTTCCAAATTCAACTCGAGCAAGTGATGTGTATCCTCTCACTGAAAGCTTTAACGTAAATTCCTTGTTTGTAAATGACAATGCTCCTCAGGAGAAGAGGTATTAATATTTTTGTGTTGAAATTTGTTAATATTTCAATTTGCCTAAATAATCCTTTGTTCAATTTCATGTAGATCTGGTTCCATTGCTAGCATTCTAACTGGAAATTGGTCCTTGAGCAGTGCTGAAAATGAGAATGAGAAGAATGCAGAATCTGGAAGGAGCACACCGGGTATCAAACGACGAAACAGGTCCAACATTGTTCGCCAAATAAATGATTGGACGACGTCTAATGAAGCTGCACCAAATTACAATGTAAGTAATTCACTTTTAATTAAATGTTAACTGTTAAATAAAATCTCATTTTACTATATTAAGGCCCCTCGACTGAGTGGAATGATGTCTGAACAAAGTCACGAAGAGAGTCTGTTGCTCGGAACACATTCAAAATTTCCACAACATCCTTCTCTCATGCTGCTGGACGCGCATGTAATTTTCCAACCTCTGCTCACCAGCTTGGGACTCATGCCTCACCAAATTATGGGTTATTCTTTGGATCATTTGGGATCTCACATGTCCATCAAAGCTTCTATTGATACATTGCGAGTAGACATTGTCGAAAGTGAAGTCAAAGGCATTGGACGAGGAAGTTTAAAGGGTGGAAAGCTCCCAAGTAGGAACATGATATATATACCTTTATCGATTCGAGTATTTCATTTTGGCTTTTGCTTTCCAGCATTTGTACTCAACATTTCTCCAGAAACTCCAGCATTCCTCTGTGAAAAGATTGGACTTGAAGGGGATTTTCAAAAATCTACCGACTTGTCTCGTGAAGTTATCAGTAAGAAGAGTGTCATTTACCTTTCTAGAAATTATTGGAAGAAACAAGCCAAAAGCGCCATCATTTTTAGTTTGAACATTGATTACATTTCGCAACAGGTAAAGTAGTATTTTTGTGATTAATGCCGGTTTTACGATACTTTAATACTTTTACCACCCTAGGTCAACATGCCATTATTGAGGTTGCTCCACCAGATAACCACAATGTACCAAAATGTACGTGAGACTCAAATGGAGCTTAGAGAACAGCGACCAAGTGAAAATATTGAAGAAACGAAAGGGATTCATAAACACAGCTCCTCTGGCTCCGGCTCTGACATTCCTGAGCAACTTAATGCTACACATTCTAAACCTGCGACAGATAAACTTTCAGTGCCCGAGGAGAAGGATTATTCCGTGTCCCCAGCGGCTCCGGCATCAAATACGTTAAACACTTCTAGCTCTTCTACGAGAGGCTCTGCAATTGCGACACGAACGCAAAGCTTTGCACAGAGATTCAAATCCAGTGCAATGGCTGTGAGAGGTAATGTTAGAATATTAAAACATTGATTTGAGATTTCCAGAACATCACATTCTACCGATCACATTGTCACTTAGGTATTCTACTTTTAATTAACAGGCAGTAAACAGAATATGGATGGAACGTTGCGAACATCTAGTGCATCCCAAACACCAACATCGCTTCGTGGTACGGAGTTTCCAGAGTCTAAACCGGAACCTCCCCCACCCACACCTGTTCCAGATACTGTGGTAACTACAACCCATCCTAACTGCTGGAGAACAATCTATTACCTGTTGGATCTCTATGCCACTCGACCGGAGACGAAAACAATAATAAACAATAGGTATGTTAAGATTATACCTGATTTAACCTTGAAAATGGCTTACTGGAATGTTTCAATTAGACCTCAATTACTCCATGAGATAAGTGACCCATACCATTTGAAGCCACCCATTCGACTTTCTTCCACCAAAGTTGATGGAGGACTTGGAGGAGTAGGAAAGGATCACTTAGATGATGCCGAAAAAGGCCAACCACAAGAGCCAACAGCTCCAGCCATCACCTCCTATGCAACAAGTTCTCTGGAAAAGCAAAAAGACTTCAGTATGGACCCACCACGATTCTCCATTTTCGTAGTCGCAAGGATTCAA
The DNA here is from genome assembly GCA_034695825.1 of Folsomia inoculata. NCBI lineage: Eukaryota > Metazoa > Arthropoda > Collembola > Entomobryomorpha > Isotomidae > Folsomia > Folsomia inoculata. The sequence continues at coordinate 10,123 of JAQIWQ010000307.1, read as the reverse complement.
AGGACGAGGCTGCTTGCCTCACTCAGTGGATTAAAGTTAGAAGCTGAAATTATGAATTTACAAGCAACTTCATCTTACAATCGGAAAATGCGACCGATGACTGTTGACATGTCGCTGACAGGACACGTTGGACAAGCGATGATTGTTCTTTTGGAGGGAATAGCACCCAATCAGCAGTACGCTTCGATTCAATAATATTCAAATTTATAGGTACTATTAATTATACATGTATTTGCAGAACTGTCGTCAGAGTGTCAATTGCAAAATCGGCAGCCCTTTACTCTGGCTTTAGTAGAAGATTGAAAGATCGAAATTCAGGACTACTTAGCATAGGCCCAGTACATGTTGACATTCCACAACATCCAGTTGTGCTTCATGGAATGATGACTCGAAGTACGAAACAGTTGTCAAATACTTTACAGGTATATACTCGTAAATACTGCATTGTCTTGTCGGTCTAAACTGAATTTAAATCCAATGCAACATTTGATAGGAATTCCGGGTTAATCGAACTATCAGTAGGATATCTCGTGGAACGACTTTTGATGAAACAGACTTTGCTATTCATCTTCCACACTTTCAGCAGGTGCCGAAAACGGTGCCAGAACCAATCCCCGAAAAACCTCGCAAACCTTCAGACACGGCTTTTTTCCAACCACTGCAAATGCAATTTTCTGTAACAGTTGATGTAAGACAGACAGTAATTTATGAAGCTAATGTTATTATTTAATTTGTTTTTATTTTGTAGAGCCTCAGCATCACGGCTTCATTGCTCCCTTCGCTACAAGCTCAATATAAAATGGAGAAGGTCAAAAGTTGTGGAGTTACTGGAAGCAAGGCAAAATTTCAAATAAAATTGCCAGGTCATAATCTCAGTTTTACAACAAAAGTTACTGTAAGTCGATACGAATGTCATTCAAATTAACTGCAACTAATAGTCACCTATTTAATTTCCATTCAGGTCTCAGAAGCTAATCTTCCTTCCGCCGCTAGTATCGCTCTACCTCACATTGACGTATCTGCAGAGTACATTCAAGATGGAGTCAAAGGTCCATCAGATGCTCAAATCCTGGACGGAGTTGTTCTACGACATGGAAGTTATTTGAGTGCTTCAGCAGACATTGGATCATTTGAACATTGTCTCACTACGGATCTGTTAAATCATTTGCTGTTTGTCCAGAAAGTAATATGAACTGAATGACAAGTGTTGTGCTAAAATGCTAAATCTAAACATTGTATTCCAGGTGTTCATGAAAGAAGTAAACGAAGTTGTTCTTAAAATGTCTGGTGGGGACAAACCAGTCCCACTGTGGGAAGATGAAGGTTCCAGCTCCCTTAGAAGTCTCCTTTTTACACTCGCGGTTCGATTACAAGGGATCCAAATCACAGCTACAACTCCAACCAACACCGCAGTACGGTTGGAGACAGGAGAACTGGAATTTCAAATGTCAAACAGAGTACAAGGAATGTCCAAGACCAAGTTGTCTGCAAATACGAATCCAGCAGCCAACCCCATGGGCACATCTGCTAGTTCAACAACACACAGACACCATACAGCCACCTTCAATAATAAAGTTTTTGTCAAAGCTCAGGTGGATGTAAATCTAAGTCTTGGACAATTGATTAGGAACGTTGTGTTTGAAGAAGCTGAATCTGAGTATCAGCAGTATGCCTTTTTCAAAACTCGGATTGGTTAGTTTTTCGCATAATGTTTGAATAGTTGTTCAAGTTGCACTTTTTTAACGTGTACTATTTTAGCTCTGCGAAATGCACTTTCTGACGAAATTAGTGGAGCTGACGCCGACAAAGAAGTCGTTCTCATAACACTCACTCGGCCTCTCATTTATGTCCAGCCTGTGGCTGTAGACAAAGCTATCCTCGTTTGGCTCAATTACAAAAGTGCGTACGAGTATTGGAATGAACAGAGGACTTCATTGAATACGGAAGTATTAGCTGCGATGCCATCTCATTGGGTAATGGGTTCATTTAAAATACTAATTTGAATGAACATTAATAATTTCTGGTTGTGACTGGGCAGCAACATGAACGACCACATATTCCAAGCTTACATGAGCAGTCAAGTACTTTGTTTCTACAACTTACCGTTGACGACATGGGCGTATCAATACCTTTGAATCCGTCCCCACACGTATGGCACAATTAGACTTGATTCTTAGCGGAACTGTGAGGTTGAATCTGTTTATAAATTTGTAGGCATGGACCGGAAGGACCGAATCTGATAACCGGGGCGCAGTTGTTCTTACATTAGAAAGTACAAGTATTTCCGCTTGTAGTTCAGGGTCTCTTGTGAGCACCGGAAAGTTCACTGGACTTTGTTTCCGCTTCACTGACGACATGGTGTCGATGGATGATTGGAAACCAAATTTTCATGATCCAGCCGTCATGAACTTTTGTGTTGTTTCGGAAGGAACATACGAAGTATGTTCGAAAACCACATCTCAACATCAGCAAAATGGTACTTATCTTAATTATTAACTAACGCCATGTTCGTAATTGAAATTTGTATTATTACTCGTCTCTAGATAATGCAAATGCCAAATGGTTTCTGAACGTAAAGTGGCAAATGGAAGGTGTGGATATGCACGTGGATGTCAATGTCGGAAAACAACTATCCGCCCTTGGGCACACTTTAACAACGCTCGCAGCCTTTGAAGAGGATGATGACGAAGAAAATTCAGAAAGGGAAAATATTTTCAATGCCGACGATGTTCCAGATTACTCGGGCGGAATGTCAACACCGGGTCGCTCTATATCTCAAGTAAGTTCTCTTCTCATGTTGATATTTACCACAGTGTTACTTTGTTGTTGAAAATCTTATTCCGTGGGGCGCGGGGCTAGAATTTTTTCCACTTCCTTTAATTTCTTTTTCATTTTGTAGGAATCTGTTGTGGTACTTCGTCGACAAAAATCAACCGTTGGAGAAAATTTGCCAAGTTTTCTTACGGATCCAACGTTGGGACCCCGACAAAAGAGAAGTTTATTGGAAAAAGAGATGCAGGAAAGAGTCAATGTTATTGAAGAGTTGCAGAAATCGGGAGCGTCCACTTCCAAGATAGAAGAAGAGCGCAAACGATTACAGGAATTGGAGAACTTTGCATTTAGGGTACAAGAAGGATTTATCTCAGTTGTTTTTAAATTTTAAGCTATTTTCTACATGCAATCGTTTATACCTTTAGGATTTCCGTCGAGACTGGATCAAAAAACTAAGACGACAAAGTACCCGAGCGTCAAGCAAGTTCGGTCTTGGATCAACAAAACAGTTGCAAATCAGATCGAAATCTTTAGCAATGCCTACTCCAGAATCCGAAAAAAAGTTTGATGTTGGAAGGTGAGTTTATTTCCAATTTGTGGTGAATTGCTAAATATTCATAGTTGACGTTAGCCAGTTCATGTCTAACAGTCCATTAAAGGTTACAAACTCTAAATTGGCTAACTCGTACAGTTTAATGTGTCACAATAATACCGTTTTAATATCATTCGCTAACTGTACTCTTGTTGAATTAGGGCAATTATTTCCATTCAATGTTGTGTTTCTAAAAACTTAACTCTACTACTAGAAATGTAGATATGTCATATGTATGTCATATGTATGTCAGCTTAAGTCGGTTATTGGTATATACAATGTAAAATGTCATAATGTTGGTTGACGGGACTTTTTGTATGTATACCTGTTAGCCCTGTTGATTCGGCTTCTCCTCCAAGCACAGAGAGCTCTCCTCCTCATGAAGAGCCATCAAGATCTCATTCCCTTCGTTATAGAACTAAGCAAAGAGTTACCTTCGGAGAAACCCAGCGGTACAGTAACTTTGCTGCCATTCATTGGGCGGATATTGATATTTTCTTTTTTTTGTATTGTCTATCAATTAGTTCTTTTAGAGGATATAGTGGGCTGTGTTTTAGTTGCGGTACCAAATGGTATCAATATTTATTGCAGTAGTAGTTTGACTTCCGAGTATCTGCATGAAATTGGACGCTTTAGAATATATCAAGCTGCTACTGATCCGCTTTTATCATTTGCATCTTATCAATTTCAGTTTTATTTGTACTACTTATTGAAATTCTTTGCATCCGATTTTTTTCTTATGTTTGTATCACATGAAAATTGCATGAATTTTTGAAATGTTTTCGGTTGTCGTTAATTTACTATAAGTTATGGCTTTTTATCTATGAGTTATTTTATTTCTAATTGTTAACGCGGAGTGGTCCATTTTATTAACTTGGGTATCGTATGTGTAACCCTACAGACAATTTTCCGTGGATAGCGCAAATCTTACGACTCCGGATGAGGAGGAGTACGCTGGAGTGTGGCTTGACAATACAGATGGGTTAGTTTATCAATTGCTGCCGTTTATTTTGTTTGGAGTTTGGATGCTGCTTATGGTTTTCCATCAAAATTGCAAACTTTGGCAATATGTCAAGTTTTAGGCTATCGAGAAACTGAACTGTTGTTGTTCTTATTTCAGAAGTATAGAAGGAAAAGATATCAGTGGCCATTTGACACCTGGAAGTTCCACATCCCACAAAGCACAAGAACCCAACGTGGACTTGGAACTGGATGTCAAAGTATTTATCAACAGTGGAAAATGTGTTTTGCATACAAAACCAAAGGACGACGATATTGAGTCGAGGTGTGTCTTGGAGAAATGTCTGACTATATTTTTTAAACTGTGTTCATGAAATGTTTTTTCGTACTACTTTAGGGGAGGAAGGAAACGAAGTGAACGAAGTGGTTCAGGATTTGACTCACTACTCCACATCAGTAGTCCCATGTCTACTAGAAAGCTTCGCCAAAACGTTTCACACACAAGAATAAAATCTCCTTTTGGAAATACTACGGGACAAACGGATGTCACTGTGTTCCACATTCCAGGACTTGATGTCAAGGTGTGCAATGAAACTTTATATAATAAATCTTACTTTGCATTATTAAATGTTTATGTTTATGTATATGAATCTTAGGTCCATTACGATTCCCATATTTTATACGAAGAGAAAGAAAAGGACGTTTTACTCAGTTCCCTAAGTAGACCAACTCATGAACGTTCTGATTCTGGTAGTAGCTCTGGAACACTGGGGGGTTTCAATGTTGGAGGTAGAAAAGGTGGAATAAAAAAGGCATCTCTTTTTGCTTGGATTACTCTTCATTCCGTTCCGGAAGAAACCATAATTAGTCCTCATATTTTGGATTTTTTGGAACAAACACTAGAACCCATTCCTATACCTGTTAGTCAAAAGAGTTTTGATGGGAATAGTATAGCTACGGGTAAGTTTGACCCCATTTGGTGGACATGGTTAGTAACTAATGTCCTGTTCCTTTTAGACGGAGCAAGTGGTGTGGCAAGCACATACTATGCATCTTTTCCTGTAGACGTGGTAGTCTACTTTCATATGCAACCTTCAACATTCCGATTTTCTTGCCAGCCAGTTTCTAGAGTGGAATGTATGTTAAGGTTACCCTCACTGGACATTGTGTTTTCATCGAAACGAGCGGAAGAAGATGCCGAGTAAGATTACATACATAATGCACTTTATACATAACTCGTGTGCTTACTTATATTATGGCCTACAGTACATTTTGTGGTACTGCGAGCTCTTGTGCGGTATCAAAATCACGGACATGGAAGTCCTCTTCAGATTTTAGTAGTGCCAAAGAAAAAGAAAGTCAGCAGCTGGCCGTCGGAGGACTTAGCGTTACTGGGTGCTTGTCTGACTTTTCGGTGTATATTTTTCATCCTTACGGAGCTGCGAAACGACAAGGTAAGAAACCTGAGCAATTATATATACCTATATTCAAGTGGTTTATAATGCTGTTTATATCTGAATTTTGGCGTTTGTATGAATAGGAGAGTGGAGTCCATTAAGTGACAACGAGAGAAAAGATTCTGTGAGTATGAACGTGGAATTTGTAAAGCTACATTTGTCACGAAGTAGGAAAATTCAAGTCACCGTTGCAAATCAAAGTGCTTCAGACAGTCGTATTTTCCATCCAGTTAACTCAGATAACCAACAAGCTGCCATTAGATTTTCAAGTATGAACTTCCCTATTCAATAGTAAGAAGACCAATTTTTAAATTATGTTCTATTCCAATAGGCATCGTCGACATTGGATCTGCATCCTTCAAATATGATATGAGACGGCTAACCGAAATCCTTGCATTCCCTAAAGCTTGGTATCGTCGATCAATTGTTCGACGTTTATTTTTGGGAGATTTGTCAACAGCTTCTGTTTATGGAGACGAATCTTCAACAGCATCTGGGCCTACTGCAGCTGAGACGTCTTATTCCGGAAACAGTAGCCCTGTATTTCCTCACAAAGGGTAAGGATTTGATTATATAACATATTGTATTATTATTCATTTCACTGTTATTATATTCCATCAATATATGGGATGATCATGAAATAATGTAGTTGCAATTTTAATTTCATTGTAGGGAACGGGAAGACCGACGAAATTCCATCACATTTGGAATGAACCCCACACAACGAGAAAAATTAAGACTTAACTTTGATACTGAGAAAGAGAGAAGAAGAGGAAGTAAATTAGATTGTAAGTAGAATTAGAATTGTACTTTTTTATAATTGCTGTTGTGTTTTGTTTTTGTTACATCCATGGTACTTACGGAGATAATTGCGCAGTTTCAGGTTCCAGTAGATCCTCCCGAGGCCAACGCGATGAGGATTCTAAAGAGCCTTCTACTGGAATTTCATACTGGGAAACACTCGTTTTGTTTACAGTGAACTTTACAAAACTGAATGTTCACATGAACATGGGGAATGTTATGGGAAATGTTTAGTGAGTTCCGTCGTTAATTATAACTTTGTAATGTGACTCGACTTCCATGATAACTTTCAACATGAATGTGTAATTTCAGTTGGCTCATCAGTGGGGCTAAATCAGATGGAAGAATCTCCATCGGAAGCACTGGTCATAAAAATGTCTATGTAGCCATAGGGGTTGACTCGTCCTTTATTGATGCCAAGGGTGGTATTGTTGCTGGAACATTTGAGCTGACACAACTTAATACATTTGGTCGAGTCAAGGAAGATCCTGGAGTAGAACCACATCACAACATTGGATTGAAAATGTATGGAATGGAACTACGACTTGATTTCATGGGGACGAGCGCACTCATGGGGCGTGTCAGTGGGTTGGAAGTTAATCTCAAAGATGAATGGCATATAAGAACTGGGTACAGAGCTCCAAAGGATGTGGCATTAGCTACCTACAGGTGCAATTTATGCTCGGTTGTTACTGATTAGTGTTTCAACAAGTTTCAGTTAAGAGTTTGTTTCCACAATTTTCAGACCTGCTATGGTTTTTATTCATGGTGACATGACCTGGGATCAACTCCAGCTAATGATTTCAAAATCTACAACGGTTGACCTGCTAAAAATGCACTGCAAACTTGAAGAATTCTTTAGTCAGCAGTTTAAAAGTAGTAAATATGTCTTTTCTACATTGCAAGTGCAAGAGACTAACTCACTTACACCATCACTTCCTCGAAAATCCAAAAGAAAGCTGCCGGAAGGTATTAAAGAAATAGTACTTTAGAACTAATTGGAGTTGAGAGCCCTGGAACTAATGCTTCCTCCCATTTCTAGGTGGAATGTGGGAGGAACTGAAACATCATCGTCACTGGCAAGAAGTATTAAGTAAAGTCTCCCATATGGCGATAAGTTCAATGCCAATTCCACTTCCGGAAAGTGGAACCGTACTTGGAGGAACGATGGATCTTCACGGAAATAATATTTCACTAGGTTAGAAAATAAACTCTTGCTTATGCTTCGAATGTGTACTAAGTAGTACGAATGTATGTAGTATGTGTACGAATGTGTACTAAGAGTACAAAGGATAAAGGAAGAGTACGACATCCTGAAAGTAATATTGCCTTGCTCATCCACTAAATCACGTATTTTTATTTATTTTTTCACTAGCCTGCTTTCATGGGGTCAACTTTAAGGCAAAATCTTGGGCCCTATTCAGTTTGAAAGAACCATTCATCTCTTTCTCTACAGAAGCACAAGAAACTCATTCGTCGGATGTCGGATCTGTTCATGTTATTCAAAATCTCAACTTTTCTCTTGGTCAACAGAATCAACATGCACTAACTATTAGCAGTGTGCAACACGAGAGCATGGCAATGATCTGCAAAATTACACGAAATGTCATGTTCCCTCCACAGTTTAGAACTCTTCATGAATGGTTCCATTATGCCTTTGCGCCAAGTGAAATTGATGGTATTTTTTCATCTCAAGTAATTTAAAAGTAGGTCGTTTGATGAGGCTAATTGTTCATTTTTTAGATGTACAACGGTTCCCAAGTCTGGAAAAAGAAAGAGAACGGTTGGAAAGGGAAAGAGCAGATTCGGGAGGATCAGAACGGCGAACCCCTGCCAGATTGCATGACCCAAATCACAATAGAGAAGTCATTTTTGCTTTGCCAAGTTTGGAGTTGTTCTTTAAAACTGAGCATTTACAAGCTTGTAAAACACCGGATTCTGGAGGTATGCACAACACGTAACAAATATACCAAAAGTGAATTTTGAAGATTAACCTTTATTTAACAAATTCAGGAACGCGTCCCGTTGTCGAATGTAGTTTCATAACAGAATTCGGAGACCACATCTTTGTCACTGTTGATGCCGAAGCCTTCTTTTTCCTACATGACTTGATTACTTCATACATCAAGGAGAAGGAAAAACTGGCAAGTCAAATCTAATTTCAAGTTGTTTGTTTTACAAGTAATTGACTTGATCGCTCATTATTGTTTACAGGTATCCGCCCAGCTAGCCGCCGGAAGAAGTCAAAGCCCCTCTGTTCGCGTTGAAGATACCGACGGCGGAAGTCACTCGTCTACCCCCACACCTCCCACAGGACCTTCCATCTACAAAGATACAAGTAATTCCAGCCATGCAGGGGAATCCTCTAATTCATCCTTTTCCATCGAACTTGATGAATCTGCACTTCAAAGAGACTGGAGAGATTATCTTTGCAAAACTTGGCAACTTGAACCCACCGTTCGTCTACTATCTTGGGCTGGAAAAAGTATCGAACCCTACGGTGTTGATTATATTCTTCACAAGCTAGGATTTTCACATGCCCGTATAACCATTCCAAAATGGATGCAACGTGGATTCTGTGACCCATTGGATAAAGTTTTATCAGTCCTTGTTTTCAGAATGATTGACATTGCAAGACGTGAAAGTCATCGAGATGGGACATCTCGACATTGAAGATTTAAGCAATCAAAGGGAATTTTAATTCTCGAAAGCAATATTCCATGTATTCGTAATAAGTAACGACGAGTCAATAACTGACAGACTTTTCATATTAACTGTGGTGCTGTTTACGTACATTTAAAATAGTTTTGTTTTTAATACCATTGTTCTAATCATAGATTTTAATAGAGACTACTAAATAGCATATAGTTTACTATTGCTGTGCTAATTCCTTAAATATTTTAACCCTTGATTGTGATGTGATAGATAGAAAACAAGACAAGGTGGTTAAATAGTGTTATGTGTGTAAAAAGAACGTGTTATTTATATGATTACAACTTGTATGCATAATTATAAGACTCGTTTTACTTCACTGAAAACCCGCAAGTAGTACTCGTTGCATTTAGTAGTAAATAGAATATGAAAGAAAAGTGACAATAGCCCGAAATCCCGTAATTTTTCTTATCTAGATAAGCTAGAAAAGCAGATTTCAAAGAGCACAAATTTCCTTAAAATGGCTCATTTTTTGTTCACAATTTATCAAGCAATTCACAAACCTTTCCTGCCTTATACTGTCTCGAAAAGTGCTTTAATTATTTTGTGTACACTTGAGTGAGCTAATAATATAAAGTTAGTCTCGAGATAAAAGAAATCGGGTAATCAGCCATACGTTATTTTGTGTCCGCAGTAGAAATTTATATCATCATATCTACCAAATGAAATTGTCATAATAATATGCATAGCATTTATAATAGTGCAAGTTTAGTGGAAGTAGGAGAAACTGAGAAATTATACAAAAAACTATATAATTATGTTTTAGTAACTGTAAAATTTGAAATTGTTATTAAAGGTTGTGACTAGTAAGTCTGATATGAAAATAGAA
>JAQIWQ010000306.1:0-19270 GCA_034695825.1 Folsomia inoculata | reverse complement strand
AGGGTGGGCTTTCCAACATATCATGAATTACCGAATTTTTGTTACCGAAATTGTGGTGCCCAAATGCGGCAAAACTGGGCACCATTTTTTGGTGCTATGCCAAAAAATGCACTTTTTAAGAAAACCTGACCCTTACAGAAAGATTGCTAAGATACAAGCATAAAGTCTAGGATCCTGGTACTCAAGTCCTCTTTCCAACGATTACCTGACACCTTTTGTATCATAGTTACCGTCGCATTCTATAAGTGTAAGTGATAGTAAATGTAATAGTGTCAAGGAATATTGCTCTATGTGCTGCTCCTCCGAGTCAGATTATGGATGGCCATCAGATTATGAATGACAAACAATGAATTCGATAAACAGCGCAAGTTTACTTTCAAATTTTCAGACATAAACAGTAAATTTGGTGCTTCCAATAATGACAAACACGAAGTTTCTGTCGTATGTTAGGTTGCTTCTTGTATCATTCAGTTCCACCACCCTTCTTGAGTATGTCAATGAGTTCCATGTCAGACACGGAATCAGAGTTATTCATCATCTCTTGGAAGTCATCTCCAATTTCTTCCAACGTGGCTTCCGTTTCTTCGAGCTGTATAAAATATGTCAACGCCACTGGCTCTTCTTCCGGATCTATAAATTTCCCATTCACTTCCAAAGCCTTCATGGATGGTTTGCTGGTTGAAGGGTGAACATCATGGAGCGTGCATTCCATGTTTTTCCGAACAACGGTTTTTGATCCACTGCCACTACTGTTTTCTTTTCCAAAGGCGATTTCCTCCTCTTCTACTATTTTGATACTGGTAATTTCTTCCGGGTATGAATTTTGCAAATCTTTTAGCCTATCGCTGTTATTCCCCGCAGACTTTTCCACAATGCTGTTTAACTTTTCCAAATTTTTCTTTAAAGTAGAGCCAGTTGCGTTCATTTTGTGCAGCTCACTCAATACGAAAGCTTTTGATTTTAAATGCTTGGGTACGTTCATGGGTCGTCCATTAATTTCCAGGATGGTTTCAATCTCGTTATTAAGACCACGGTCAAGTTCAGTTAGCACACACTTAAGATCCTTCTTATCATCCGTATTATTTTTATTTTCTACACGTGCAGTAGGCTGTTTATTCGAATCCACCAACTTTTTGGCCAAGTATACTTTATACGGCATTTCCTCTTCAATATAGTTTATGACCACGGTTTGTGTATACAATTCTGTAGGGATCGGATTTCTTTTTGAACCACCACCAGCATCATCAGTTGGCGTCTTATTTTGAGTTTGAAGGGGTTGTACAGTATTCTTGGATGGAACAATCGGATCCTCATTTTCTCTTGTTGGAGACCCGTTTAACTGCGGATACATAAACTGGTCTTGCATTAGCTTCTGTAATATTCTCTGATTGAAGAGTAGGTGGATTTACCGTGTTGTTGGGCCTTGGCGTGTTTTCTGAGGATTCTGAAAGTGGAGGAGGGTATTGGGTTTGGGTACCAGCATTGGTTTGATCTGTCGGTGTTGGTCCAATGCCAATATTCTGAACGCGTCCTATTTCAGAGGGTGTTCCTTGAAGGTCGTCTTGGGACGTCGATACTAAACCCCTTGCAGTTGGATGAACCAGCTCTAACAAAATTCCAGTTTCTAAGTCCCCTGTTATTCGATCAGACAATGGGATGGAAGTTTGGTTATATGGCTTCAACAAGCCTTGCATTAGTGTTGTACCAGGATTGACACAAACTTCTCCCCCGGAACTGGTGGATGCTAATTGGGTACGAGATCTGCCATTTTCTTCACCAACTCGGTTTGGCGAAGTCCGATGGTCGTGATGATCATGATCCAGATTATCGAGTGGGGCCTCCTCATTAACATTTCGGCCATCAACATTATGATCATCCATATCATCGAATGAGACTACGTCGTTAATATTTAGGCCATCATGGTTGTCTTGATCCAGAGGATTATGATTCATGTGTGTTTGAGAACCAGTGTGATTCTGAACATTATGATACTCGTCCAAGAATGTGCGATCGGAATCCGGAAGCATTTTAACCAACTCCGAAATTCTGTCTAATCGTACTAGACACTCTTCATGTGTCAGTGGATGGCCTAGTATCAAGAGGAGTTGTTACCTTTACCTATGACTTTTCGAATACAGGTACTATAAAAATCAGTGCTTCACAACTTTTACCATGAAGTAAATCAGCCTGTGAATTTGTGAGGGGTTCCCCTAAATTAAGAATTGTGACATTTCTAAACTATCCATTTTTAAATTCGTTCTTAACCAAGGCCATTACCATTCTCATGAACCATTCGAACGGTGGAAAAATTCGGATGATTTCTCGTTGTCATTGCCCCCTTTTTAGTAGTAGATGCAGGTGTTGAACCGAATTGACTTGCACCACCCACGTCATCCATCTCGTTCTCATCTTCTGGGGAACTACCTTTAACAAAATTAAATTACCACCATTTGTTGCATTTAGCAATTATGTCACACCAAACCATAAAAGTAATAAACATTTATCAATCCATACCAAAATGCGGTTGATATTCCTCTAGTGCATCCTCTTCACAATCTGAGTCCCCCATAAGAAAATCAATAGCAATTGACACAGCACTCCCCACAGCACTCGCCGTCTTTCCTGCATAATAGCCCCAACCATCATCCTCTTCTCGTTCTCTCTTTAATTGTTCCTCTGACTTGTCACATAAATTATTGCTCTCGAAGATATAGTTGAGCACTGCTTTGCTGGTCGCAAAGAGGAACACATTCGAATTGTTGGTGTCGTCAATGAACTGGTTGCAACATTCGGAGGAGGAGGGGTTTGGATGCACGTTGCTGACGGATGAAGATGTTTGACGTGCTAGAGGTAGTGATGGGGAATCATCTTGTCGGTGGTCACCAACTATTGATATTGATTTGCTTTCGCCTAAGATTGAATTATGTGAATGTGTCCCAGTTGAGACATGGTGATGGCGAATTTGGGAGGAGGATACTGGATTTGCAAAGGTGAGACTCGTTTGAGACTTGGATTTGGAATTGTTTTCTTGACTTGGTCTTCCTCCTCCACCACCTTTGGCACTCATCTTTTTATCTGCAAATGTATTTTATATAATTTCATGTAATGCCTTCTTCATTTAATGGAACATGTCAACGATTCGATTTGTTAAATAATCTCATTTTCTCATTTTTACAAAGATCTCACTTTGGTCAAAATCTCACATTCTCACACTCTGTTTCATCAAATTGAGTCTGCACATAGATAAACGGCAAGTGGCAAATGCAAAGCAAAATATTCCATTTTCTCTAAACACCACACTCAATTTCTCCCCAGCAGTCCAAGTTTGACTTTAAAAATACTAAACATGACGTGAATCCATTTAATTTAAGGTTTTCAAGTCGAATTTAGTGAAAGTAGGAGAATGTCAGAGTCTCAACCTAACGTGGGTGTGGGAAGCCGGGTGGAGATTGTGGGGAAAGAGGTTCTTGGAACAGTGGCCTTTGTGGGGAACACAAGTTTTGCTAGTGGAAAATGGGTGGGAGTGACACTAGATGAGGCAAAGGGTAAAAATAATGGATCAGTTGAAGGGGTCACATATTTCCAATGTCCTCAAAATCATGGGATCTTTGTGAGAATGGCTCAAATTTCATTAGTCGGAGAAGGAAACATTTCCACTTCTTCAAAGTATGTAAACAAAACAAAGTATGAAGTATTGCAAATATTGTACCTTTCTGCTAATTAGATGTTTTATTTAATAAACCCTCATAATTTGTTTAGGGTGGCCAGTCCAGCAGCATCAAGTTTGTCTCCGGAGGATGTCAGAGGAGGAGGAGGGAGTGCAAAGGCGAAGGGAGGCAGTAGCAGGTGGGTGTAAGACGTGTAGGGATGGAAGACGTGTTGTTGAATTTTGATTTCTGAATACTTTTTGTTATTTTGGGGAGATTTGTGCAGAGAGGGATTAGAATTGTCGCTAAGGAATGTAGTGGTGGTATTAATAAGGTACCTAAAAGGTTTAGGGTGAAGGTGGGGGTGATTGATGTTGATAGTGGTGGTGGTTTGGTTATGCATGTAGAATAATTGCAATGACATCAGAGTTGAGATTGTAAAGTAAGATGTTGATGCTAAATGGGGCACGTTATTGTGGATTGTATTGTGGGTTATACACAGATAAGAATAACCATGCACGTTTTGTGATATTGCGATGAGGCAGGCCTAGTTCAATTTAGGTTTAGGAATTGTGACAATTTAGTTCTTTAAATAGTTGAAAGTTAAAGATGGCTTGGGGACTTGCTTTGCAATTTTCTGTATTTCTTTTTCTTTTCAATCTGAAACTAATAATCTATATCTCTCATCGTTTATTCTTTTAATCTTTAAGCAAGCATACTTCATCCCAAGTTCAAAGGAGGACGCAAGTAACACGGTAATTAATTAGTTGATTTAAATTTTAGTATGACTAGTTTTTTATGCCTACCTAATCCACTCCTAATAACCGAATCTTATTTATATTTTATAAAGTACGTAGTAAACTTCCAGTAGACGTTTTATTTGTGCGTTATGTCCATTCTTAGTGCATTTAGTCAGCACTGTCAGTTTTGATTAGCAAGTTTTTAAACTTCTCAGTGTGAATTTTTACATTTCCATAAATGTTTGGGATTGGGATTGATTTGTTGTCACAAAGTCATAATGTCTAAATGCCTTTCTTAATCAAGGCTCAAATGTTTTTGTCACTATGTCTTGTTATGATGCGCCACATTATATTGAACATTATTTATAACCCTTTACATTTTTATTAGGCTGCGTAAAGTTGATTTGAACTTGGATGGGTAATTACTCAAATTTCTTCTTTTCAATATAGTTGTCTTGTCTTGATCGTATTGGATGCTCGTGCTCGTTTGTCCTGTTGTTGTGTTGACCAATTAAGCATTTTCTCAAAGTGTTGTAATACCATTCTTGTCTTTAATGTGATGCACCGCAGTTGACCGCAGATTGACAATTGGCATGCTTTACATTTTCAAAAGCACGTGTCAAACAGGAATGTTATTATTTGCCAGTTTTCGCACATAACTATATTTTTTTAATACTTAGACTTCCTGTTTTCCAATCTGATTTACCATCGCCACTTGAAGGTGTTTATGCTGAAGATTTCGGAAGCGGAAGCGATATCAAAGTTGATTGCGTTCCGAATGAAAACACCTCTCCACCAAAATCCAAATTCGTCGGTGGAACTGCAACTGGAATTTCTACTATCTGTCGAAGTTCGTACAGTATCGACAGGAAAAATAACGAAATCTTAGCATCGCCTTTGAAGTCTCCTAGCAAATGGTACAACGCTTACAACCCGTTTCATCGCCGCAGTACCATTGGTACGGCCAGGCCACAGACGGCGACTGTAGTGACTACGAAATCGTCATCCGTTTTCAAAAAGCCTAGAAGCGTTTTACCTACGTCCCAACCTTGTTCTCCCAGAAGTAGCACTGTGAACTTTGGTCAAATGTCTACATCCGCCGATGGGTCAATGTCAATCAAACATGCAAAATCTCCCACTACACCTTTGCACGGTAAAGAATGTTGTAGTCCTCGCCAAAAGCTGCCAAGCGCGAACCGGTCTCCTGTTCAAAACTTGTTGCCTTCACCAAGCAAGAGATTTAGCCTGAATCTTCCAAGGTCATTCAATAAGTCCAAGCTCCCGATGGCCCCTCGAAGTAAAATCGAGTCACCAAGCCAAACTGTGGAACAGTTCAGAAGCAAATATTTTGCTGCTTCGGATTCGGAGTCGGAATCTAAGAAACATCATGGATTAATTCCCAAGTCGTCCTCACTTAGTTCATCCATGTCTGCTCTTAGCCGCAGTGAATCTTCTAGTGCACTTAGTAATCAAGTTCCTTGTAGTGGTGCAACTTCTACAACCGAAGAATTATTTATTCCTGCCCCTATGTTTATGGAAAATCTTGATAAATTTCTTTTGAAACAGTCCGGACCAAGACAGTCGGAATCAGCGCAAGGACGAGATACGGTTGAACCGGGGTCGGTTTCAAAGTTTACCCCCAAGAAACCTCCACGTCCGAGTCTTACACGTATTAGCTATGGTCTGGGAAGAGTATCGGACATCAATGGAACAGTCCATAATGGACCACCTATACGTAATTTTTAATTCTAGAACTCTGATCAATAATTTCTGCACTAGTAAACTAAAAATGTCCTTTGGTATTTCATTTAGCTGACAAAGGTGGATCAAAAATCAATATCTCCTTTATCCCAGCTGCACAGGATCCCAAACCGCTTGCGATTGACACCCTCACACTTAAGAAATACCATGGTCTAGCTCGCTTATCTCTTCCGAAATGCAGTCCTCCCATTCCTGGACAGACTTCCGTAAACTCGACGATTTCACCAGCTGCTGTTAGCTATTCCCCAAAGTATCGAAAGTTTGCTTCTGTAAACGCATCGCACCGCAGTATCACTCCACGCAACCCGTCTTCACTAAAGTCTAGCTTGAGACATAGGTTTAACGTCGACTTTTATTTATTGATTTTTTAAAATTTCACTACATACACTATCTACAGACAAAGTAGATTACTAAATAGATGATTTTTAATTGAGTAATGTATTTGTATAGTATTTCTTTTCATAATCATTTATTAGCTGTTTATGTGCATGCTTTTACCTCCTTTGCATGATAATGGATTTGTCGATAGAAATTAATAACTGTTCAATTAATTTTCAGACTTCCTGTGGCAGGAGCGAAAGACGTAGACAGGAAATCACTTCAAACTACACCGTCCGGTTCAAGAAGTAATTTGACGAACCAGTCTTCGAAGGTGGATTCAAGTTCAAAAAGAAACTCGTTCATTGAAGTAATAAATATGACATATGACACCTTTAAATTCAACAATCATCTCCTTTACTTCCTTTAATGTTGCTTTTGTTAGCCTGGATTTGCTCCTTCAGAACGAGAAATTGTACCACAGTACACTCCCGGGAGCGTCTTAGCTACTCCAACAACGCCTATGACCCAAAGCGAGGACAGATTTACTGCAATTCAAGATAATACCACTTTGCGAGCTGAAATCAAAGATCTTAATGAAAAGCTGGACACCTTAAAGGGTTAGAATTGTTAGGAATTTTATTGTTGTTATTAAATAATCCGATTTTCCAGCAAAGCGAGCAAATGACGTGGAAAAACTTCGAGAGTTGGATCGATTTCGCCTTGAAGTGGAAACGTTGAGCGAGTTTCGCACAAAAGTTTTAGAAAGCCAAGCAACCTTGCAAAAAGAGTTAAAAAGGGTGAGTTATGAACATTGATTTGTATTTTCTTTTTCTATATGTGCTTCGTTTTATATTAATGGTTCTTCTCGTGCAGGCCAAAAATGAGGCAAGAGAAGCCGTTGAAGCCAAAGAGCGTCATGCTGAAGAGATGTCTGACCTATCCGAAGCTGTTGAAATGTCAACTCTTGACAAAGAAATGGCAGAAGAAAAGGTGCTTGATAATAAGGAGATTCAGATTCAATGAATAGATATTTTATGTGAATAACATTTTGTAGGCAGAGACATTACAACTGGAATTGGATCAAGCTAACGAGAAAAACGAGCAACTGGCAACTGAGTTAAAAACTATAAAAGATGAATTGAGTGGGAAAATAAATCTGGAGTCTGGTGAAGTAACATCCTTCCAAGTGAAACAACTACAAGCAGAAAATGCTAGATTGAAGGAAGGTTTGGTCAAGTAAGGAAGCTATCAGATTATTACATTTACATTATATAGTTATGTTTCGATGTAATTTGTAGTCGTCAATATAATCCAATTTATGTAGATTTCGTGATGCCACAGCGCATGATAAGCATCTTCATCAAAAAACTATGAAAGACTTAGATACTCTGAAGGCTGAGCTGAAAGAAGTCACAAGAACCAAAGAGTCTTTAGAAATCCAACTTTTGGAGTTGGAAGAACAAATAGCCGATCTTCAGGATCAGACCGAAGCTGCACTTGGAGCTGAAGAAATGGTTGAAAATTTGACAGAAAAGAACTTAAATTTGGAAGAGAAAGTCAATCAGTTGATGGAAGCGGTTGCTGATTTGGAAGCACTACAAGATGTTAATGATCAATTGCAAGAATCTGCAAAAGAATTAGAAATGGAACTCCGTGATGATTATCAACAGTCTCTAACCATAATTCAGAATGTAAACATTGTTACGATACGACTTATAAGTTTTTTATGATCAATGTTATATTCTTAAGATTGTACGAGAACGAGACGCCATGGTGGAAACTGTTGCAGACTTGAATTCTACTGTACTCAAGTTTCGCGAAGTTGTCCAAAAACTTACAGATGAAAATGCTATGCTTAGAAAAAATTTGGAGGAAGAATCCACCAAAAGTATTCCTGGTTTGGTCGAGGCATTAGATTTTAAAGTAAAATGTTCTGCTTAACAATTTCGTCTATAATTTCAAGCTTGATTATTATACTAATTATACTCACAGAAAGTGTTTGCTGAAACTAAAGCTCAGACCACGGCAATTGATTTGGAACTGCGTCGAATTGAAGCAAAGGAAGCTGCGCTACATGTTCAATACTTGAGTTCGTTCATGCCAGAGGGATTTATGAAACGTGGTGGTAATTATTGATTCTAATGAAATGATACTGATTCTTATATTCAAATTCGTACACATATATTGATAAATTTTGATAACTCCATTTAGGTGATAACGACGCCTTACTGGTTGTACTATTGGTCCCAAGAATGATTTACAAAGTAGAACTATTACTCTGTCAAGTTAGAGAAAAGTTGACACCTGCAGGATTCGGTGATGGAGTGCCTGCTGGAGAGCATATTGCCACATCTCCAGAAGTGGAAAGATATGCCTTCTCCACTCAGTTATGCTTCCTATTTTACAATTTGCTCAGCGAATTGCACAAATGGGCTACAGCTTTGAGCACATGTAGTCCGGATAATTTCCTCAAGCTTGGGAATTTGTATACCGAGCTTGCCATTCAAGAAAAAGCTGTTGATTTTTATTTGGAACTGTTACGTAAAAGCCAGGTATGTTATAATGTTATTTAGCAAATCTGAAATCTGTTCATGTTTCACTTGTACTATATTTTTGTTTCATTGTTAGCTGGATGAAAATATTCCAACAGAGGGGTTGGAAAAGTGTATTGCATCTTTCCAAGCTTACTACACGACACATCTTGTGGAAGAACAAATTGAAACTACACTATTGGTATCAGATATGTGCTTGGCTTCCGCAACTGCAAGTGATTGTATAATAACTGATGTGTCCAGACTGCTAGGAATGCTAAAGGTTAGCGGTGTGGTCTATTTGTTTGGTAGTTATAAAATTAACCTTCTTGTGTTTTCACTTTTGAACAGAAGAATGAAAAGGATACGAATATCACAACTATGCTTCAAGATGTAAAAACTATTGGGGAATCATTACGGCAGTTATCGAAAAGGACCAGAAGATATCTGCCAGACCCACCCAAGCAGCCGCCGGTGTCAAATAAACTCCAATCTCAATTATTAAACGATTCTATGACACTTGCCAAAGTAGTTAAGATTTTACAAGAATCGTGTAAATTAGCTGTTCGACACGTTGGCATGTCTGGTAGGTCCTAGGTCGTGTTTTAATATAATTTTCTTGTTCTTTAGGTACTAACTGCTTTCTTTCTGCTTCAAACTTATAGGAACTGATGGGTTGTCCAACAGTAAAGTGGAAGAATTCCTTCAAACTGCAATGGAAAAATGTGACAGTCATGTAGAAGGTGCTGGTGGAATGAAAGAAGTCATCAGTAAGTTGTTTGATTTAGAATGTTTGGATGTCGACCAATTTTATCTTGTCATAAATTATGTAGATGAGTGGCTCACAACAGCGTTGATGACAATGACTGACCTTGCTCAAGTTGTGAATGAAGTGCCGGTTCATCCTAAAGACAAACCTGCCACTCCTCTCAGTATTAGAGCACAAACTGTAAAAACTGAAATGGATCAAACTAGAAATTTGAAGATTCAATTGGAGGACAAAGAAGCATCGATTAAGGTTTATATATATTTATTTATACATTATAATATTCAATATTAGTTTTTTGGATGGATGACTATTTATTAACTGCTACTCTTTATTCCTTCAATTGTTTAGGAGTTGCGTAAAGTGTTGAAAGCAAAACAGGAAGAGTTAAGCGAAGCTTCAATTCGGAAGGAACTTGCGGAAAAGAAATTGTCCAACGCCACAAAGGACAGTGAAATGACAATAGAAAAGCTTACCGTGAGTGCATTTTGAAGCAAATTCTGACTTCCTTTCAAATTTTTTTTTTAATTCATGTTCATAGAGAAAGCTTGAAGATTTGCAGTCCATACTGCAAAGAAAAGAACGAGAATTTGAAGCCACACTAGAACACTTCCAGTCTGATATTGAATCTCTCCAAATGGAAAGAGGAGAACTGAAAGATAAACTACTGTCTGTGACAAAGGAGCGTTTCTTCAAGGAATTAGTGTCTGGAATTCCATCAGGTATTTTAACTATCCTCATCCTCACACTCGGGCTGATAACGATCTTAAAATTGTCATTCGAAATTACAGCTTCGTCTCCCATTCACTCTCCTCCAAGTATTGGCCAAACCCCAACTCAATTTGCGGGCACACCAGTTTTTTCCAGTAATGCGTCAATTGGTGCTTCTTCGTCTGAAAGTTTAATTGAGTACACTAGATACTTGCAGCGTCAGAATTGGCGTTTAAGGTAAGGATTTGATGAGCACGGATATTGGTTCAAACTCCTACGGAAATCTAAAATCACGCCTTGTTGGATCTTGTTTGGTATGTGGTATGTGTGTTTTGGTTGCATGAAGCAGTGATTTGGCAATCTCCTTCCACTCTTCGACTGCAAGTTTTGACAACAACGACAGCCCTTTTATATTTTGGGAATATTTATTAGTGCTCCGTTAAGAACTAATTATAATACTGTTTGTTATTGTTATATTTAAGATCCCAACACTTGGTTGAAAATTTAAGAAAACTTCCTCCTATTCAGGTATAATTTTTTAATCTTGTTTGCATTATGGAGATGAAGGGATGTTTGAAGTAAAGGTATAGTACACATTTGAGCCGTTTGACATTTTTACAGCTTCCAAAGAAATCTGACGACATAATCAAACAAATGGAAAAAGAGCTGGGCCAGCACAAAATGGTAATTTTTACACCACATAAATTAATTATGTCACGAGGATATAATTTCTAACTCGAAATTGTGCTGGTACAGGAAATAACATCCATTGTTTGTGAATCTTTCAAAATCTCATTTGATTCAAAATTATCAGCCTCAAGGAAGGAATATTTCCTTCATGTCAATGAAATTCGAAAGTCAAAACTATCGGAGAAAATGGCAGCTTTGCAACATAGAATCAACGCAGTTCAAGTTGACAGAAAATGTCCTAATATTGTACGAGGTGATTTTGCTTCATTTCCTACTGCAAGATCCATCAAGGTATGAGTATGAGTCATAAAATTCAAAAATCTTACTTCTTATTCATACGCAAGTTTTGTAATTTTTTGACAGGACGTAGAAAACGAACTCATAAAAGTTGGAACTATAAAGTTTCCAGGATGGGAAAAAAGCACACAGAAACCGAAGCGTATTATATTGAGTGAAAAGCAACTTTCCGAAATTCATCAGCTCCTTGCCCCAAATCATTAATTTTGTCGGATTTTTTAATTGTGTCTTGTGTAATTCAGAGTGTTTTGAAATGAAATTACTATGATATTGTCTAATTTATTTGTATAATAATAATTTATTATTTTAATGCTACATCCAACCTCGATGATGGTAAGAACTGCTAACCGATTTGCCTTAATTGTCTTACAAAAAGTCTGCTATTTATCCTCCTTTGTACACAATTTTAAACATTTAAACTACGCATGGTGTGTTGAATAATAAAATAAAATTAACGCAAATTGCGATTCAAACAAATATTAAGTAGTTATTTGAATCGTTTATTTGTATCTGTACAAATATTGTGTAATCTTCGCATTTAGATTAAAAAACGAGATCAATACAACTGCTGATGGTAAAATAAGTATTCGAATTAATTATTCCTAGGATATTTGGGACCACCCCTTCCACCTCCACCTCTGCCCCCACCACCACCACGGCCTCCACCACCACCACGTTCACCAGTGGGAATAGAACCAAGTCCTGGTCTTCCAGTAAGGCCACCTACAAAAACACAAGTTTTAGTAAACACGAGTACCGTGGAAGATATTAATTTCAGTTAATCACAAATATTTTGTTACTTACCCCCGCGTGGTCCACCACCCCGTCCTCGTCCACCACCACCACCACCTCTTCCTCCTCGCATATGCCCACCTCGTCCCCCACGACCTCCACCTCCAGAATTCTCCTCTTCCTTCACCAAATCAATTACTTCATCCGGAATACGAAGATATTTTATATTTGTTCCTCTAATATAACATTCTGGCATCCTCCAGAATTTATCTCCGTCCTAAAGTCAGTTATACATTCAACATTTTATTTAATGCATGCTGGATGCAATACAATCTATTGCTATTGCTTTACCCTTGAGGTACAAATGACATCCCTGAGACAAATATTCATCCATCCATCACAAGCTTGAAGATGACCGTTATATGTTTCTCCATTTTTTAGCTCTACCAACTGAAAGCAGCAATTAAAATGCAAAATTAAAACTCCCAAGCCCAAAGACCGGCATTCACACTATTTCACACTACAAAATCATGAAAAGTAAAAAAAAGTAAAATAAAATAAAACACAAGTAATTGTGACTTTACTCTGACTTGACTTACCATTGGCATATACTGAGCAGCACGGAGAAGTGATAATGGCAGCTGAAATAATTATAATCCCTTCTTTTAGTCAATAATTACATAATACATAATTACATACATATACAAAAGGAAAAATATTAAGAATATATGAAATAGGTACAAATCATAAACATTTTTAACCTTACCATTTTAGATTTGCAACAAGTTGTCCTAATTAACTACAATCCGTTCAAAACTATATTTCTTTTTAAGACACTTTGATAAATGTTTAAAAATTTCAACTCCACCAACTTTTCAAAACATTTACCCCAAACTTTTAAATTTAATTTGCCACCCCTCCATATCAGAGTGAATCCAATCTTCCTTCCTCTCCAAACAATCCTCTCACAATTTCAAGCAGGGTGTCAATCCATTCAAACTAACAACATAGAAAAAGACTGTACCGGTGGTGCCCTCGTGCCGGTGGTGGAGAAAATATGGAAACAAGCAATGTGCACTCGTTCTTTGACTTGACTCATTCATTCACACTGCTCTCTCTCTGCTAATCTGCCTGAAGGTATTCACTTCAGTCTCTGACGTTCGTGACGTTCTTTCTACTCCAACTCTCCTACGAAGCGGAGCCTCTACGTATTGTACAGAACAGGAAAAAGTTTCAAGAGACATCCAGGAAAAACTAGGCAAATATGGTAAGTCAACTGGGGTATCTCTTTTACTTTTAGTGGGTGGGGGTGGTTAAGATTTCATTGGGAAAGTTGGAAAGTTGTTTGAAATTTCTATACATTTTAACGTGATGGTGGTGGTGGTTGGTTGGTTTTATGGTGATAGAGCGGCATGGCATGCTCGCCATTGCTCAATTCACTCAACGTCGACATGCAGCCTTCTCATGTGCATCTAATCCAACATATAAAACCAAGCACATATGTTGAGAAAGTAGGAGGGATGGGACAATTGTTGCATGTGGTGGGAGTGGTAGGTAGGTGGTGGAAAATGGAATGTTTAGGGAGGTGGAGGAGGTGGGTCGGTGGGTGAGATGCTAGGCAAATTCAGGGAATGAATAAAGATGAAGATGAAACATCAAAACTGGGATAATGAAAGGTGTTTGGCTACTTTCTACGTTATGTATAAATGTTTACGTTTATGAATGAAAATTAGTTGAGAATGATTGATTTGCTATTCATCAATTTGATGATTGAATTAGCAAGAACGTAGAAATGTGAAATGGGGGTTATGCCGGCCGGTGTTGTTGGTTTAATTGAGTGGGCAAGGGGGATGAGAATAGAAGGAATACTTCATGTCTTGCTGGGACTGGTCGAGAATGATGGGGTCTTGTTTGAAAAATGCGGCTGTATGTAATTAATTGATAAATGATAAACTCGTCTTGCAGGTGAACTTTACAGTCGACGAGATCCGCGGGATGATGGACAAGAAGAGGAATATCCGAAACATGTCCGTCATTGCCCACGTGGATCATGGAAAATCAACTTTGACCGATTCTCTTGTGTCAAAGGCCGGAATTATTGCAGGATCCAAAGCTGGAGAAGCTCGATTCACGGATACCCGTAAGGATGAGCAGGAGCGTTGTATTACAATCAAGTCTACGTAAGTTTATAAAAAGATTAAAACTATACAAAATCATCTATATTTTATTTCAAATACGTTTTTTCTGCTCAATTATAGCGCAATCACTATGTACTTTGAGTTGGAAGAACGTGATTTGATTTTCATCACTCAGCCTGACCAACGAGACCCTGGATCAAAGGGATTTTTGATCAACTTGATCGATTCCCCCGGACACGTTGACTTCTCATCTGAAGTCACTGCTGCTCTTCGAGTTACAGACGGAGCCTTGGTCGTCGTGGATTGCGTTTCAGGTAAAAGAACTATAAATTATAATTGTTGCATTTATGTGGGTTGTCCGTTATCCTTAATTTGCGAAATTGAAATGTTTAATTATGTTCAAATTTTGGGGATACAATTTGCCGACGCTGTTCAAGCACAGGCGATTTCGAATTTTTTCTATGATGAATGTTCTTAACTGTTCTGATAATTCTGTGACTGACATTAGAACGGCCATCTGAGATTTTTTTATAATACGATGCTTATTCATACATTTAATAAGGAAATTTGTAATAAATTTCGAATTATACCTCATAATTTCAGGCGTATGTGTCCAAACGGAAACTGTATTGCGTCAAGCTATTGCTGAAAGGATCAAACCCGTCCTTTTTATGAACAAGATGGATCGAGCTCTTTTGGAGTTGCAATTGGAACAGGAAGATCTTTACCAGACTTTCCAACGTATTGTTGAAAACGTCAACGTCATCATTGCCACTTACAACGACGACGGTGGTCCTATGGGAGAGATCCGAGTGGACCCTAGCAAGGGATCTGTCGGATTTGGATCCGGTCTTCACGGCTGGGCTTTCACTCTGAAGCAGTTTTCTGAGATGTACGCGGACAAGTTCAAGGTCGACGTTAACAAAATGATGGGTCGTCTTTGGGGAGAATCATTTTTCAACTCTACTACAAAGAAATGGTCCAAGCAGAAGGATGCTGAAAACAAACGTGCTTTCAACATGTACGTCTTGGATCCCATCTACAAGGTTTTTGATGCCATCATGAACTACAAGAAGGAAGAGATCACCACTCTCCTGACCAAGCTTGGAATTCGACTTCTCCCTGAAGACCAAGACCAAGACGGAAAGAAATTGTTGAAAACTGTGATGCGAACTTGGTTACCGGCTGGAGAAACTCTTCTTCAGGTAAGCAAATTATTTCCAGTCATCGTCTAGACTTTCATTCTGCATTTTGCATTGTTGGGTGGAAAATATTTTAATATTAAATATTCTAAATTTTTTATTGTCAGATGATTGCCATTTATCTTCCATCTCCTGTTACTGCCCAGAAGTATCGTATGGAAATGTTGTACGAAGGACCTCATGATGATGAAGCTGCTATTGGCATCAAGGTATGTACAAGAAATATCAAAATCGTAAATAAGCCTTATATTTTCGTTTCGTTTAAACTTGATGTTAAAATTTCAATGATGAAAAGTGCTTTAATTGTCTAAGCTCCATCGATTTCGAAACTCTTAAATGTTATGTGTGAGTTTCCACCTTGGAGTCCGAAAGGGCTGAACCCACCAACGGTGCTGGAATGGATGGATAGTGCGGAATTTTTTAAAGCTGTCTGAGCGAAATAAATTAGCATATAAATAGTCTTAGTGTCATAAACAATATTTAACTAATGGCTATCGTAAAAGAAAGACTCGATATTGGTATCCAATCCAAGGCATAATGCATTAATTATTTCCAGACTTGCAACCCCGAGGCCCCTTTGATGATGTACATTTCCAAGATGGTACCCACCTCCGATAAGGGACGTTTCTATGCTTTTGGCCGAGTCTTCTCTGGAAAAGTATCTACTGGAATGAAGGCTCGTATCATGGGACCCAACTATGTCCCGGGCCAGAAGATTGATGTTGCTGAAAAGACCATCCAGCGTACCATATTGATGATGGGGCGTTACACTGAGGCTATTGAGGATGTTCCCTGTGGTAACATTTGCGGTCTTGTAGGAGTTGACCAGTTCTTGGTGAAGACTGGAACAATTACTACATTCAAAGATGCCCACAATTTGAAGGTCATGAAATTCAGCGTGTCACCCGTTGTGCGTGTCGCCGTCGAGCCCAAAAACCCGGCTGATTTGCCCAAGTTGGTTGAAGGTCTTAAGCGTTTGGCCAAATCTGACCCTATGGTCCAATGTATCATTGAAGAGTCTGGTGAGCACATCATTGCTGGAGCTGGAGAACTCCACTTGGAAATTTGCTTGAAGGATTTGGAAGAAGATCATGCCGGTATCCCGATCAAGAAGTCTGACCCTGTCGTTTCTTATCGTGAGACTGTGTCCGATGAATCGACTGAAACTTGCTTGTCCAAGTCGCCCAACAAGCACAACCGGTTGTTCATGAGGGCTGTGCCCATGCCAGACGGTCTAGCTGAGGACATTGACAACGTACGAAATCTTCATTGTTTTTACTATTTAATAAAGAGGTTTCCCATATAATACAACATAACTGCAAGCAATGTTAACTGCATTATACGGTCAAATTTTCTATGATGATTGTTCTTCACAGACCTGTTCTGATAATACCGTGACTGTAATTAGAACGGCCATCTGAGACAAAAATATATCAAACTCAAAGACTAATTATTATCGCGAAGTGGCCAGTGATAAATAAATATCTATTTATTTTGTTTCAGGGTAAAGTCAATCCTAGGGACGACTTCAAGATCCGAGGACGTTACTTAGCTGACACGTACGACTATGATATCTCTGAAGCCAGGAAGATCTGGTGCTTTGGTCCTGATGGCACTGGTCCCAACATGTTGATGGATTGTACTAAGGGAGTACAATACTTGAACGAGATTAAGGATTCTGTCGTCGCCGGATTCCAGTGGGCATCTAAAGAGGTATTGATTATTATCCTTTAAAATTATTAGGGTCGCCCATCCTGGCACTACTCCCATTCTCTAACTTAGTTAACGCAGTAGTAGTGAATGCAAGGTGTCAGGAAAATCAATTTCCGTTTGCTTAGTGAGTCGATAAAGAAATTGCCGATTCATTCATAAAGATGGAAAATAAAAACATTTATTCATCACAAACTGATATTGTAGAGTAGTTGAGGAGAAATTGAATGGACAAATAAATTAACCTCCTCTCTTTGCACAGGGAGCTTTGTCTGAAGAAAATATGCGAGGCGTTCGTTTTAACATCTATGATGTAACTCTTCATGCTGACGCCATTCATCGTGGTGGTGGCCAAATCATCCCAACTGCCCGTCGTTGCTTGTATGCCTGTCAACTGACCGCTTCTCCGCGTATGATGGAGCCGGTGTATCTTTGTGAAATCCAATGTCCGGAGAATGCTGTTGGAGGAATCTACGGTGTGCTCAATCGTCGTCGTGGTGTGGTATTCGAAGAAATGCAGGTAAATGTGGTTCAGTAAAACTGCGTATTATTGTTGTTCTAATTTATATGGATAAAGTACAATGTGTCATTTCTGTTTGATAGGTTATTGGTACTCCAATGTTCGTTGTGAAGGCCCATTTGCCTGTCAATGAATCGTTTGGTTTCACTGCGGATTTGAGAAGTAATACCGGAGGACAGGCTTTCCCTCAATGCGTCTTCGATCATTGGCAGGTCTTCCCTGGTAATCCAATGGAAGCTGGATCAAAACCGTTCCAAGTTGTCGCAGTAAGATAATATTTTGATGGTTATTAAGTCTGACGTTGTACATTATGCTTATGCCATGTTTAATTTTTTTAGGATATCCGCAAACGGAAGGGACTGAAAGAAGGTCTACCTGACCTTGCTTCCTACCTCGATAAAATGTAGAGGTGATATTCTAATATCTGGAGAAAAAAATAAAAATTGTAAGCTAAGAAAAGAGAGCTGGAGTGGATTGCGTTTGTTTGTTTTGGACAATTTTCTAAGACGTTCTACCTAATTTAAACCTTATGCTATGAATATGTAGCTGGTTTTTGCATTGATTATTTAATTTATGTTGTATTAAATACTTTTACAGTAGATTTCAAAAATTCTGTATTCTGAAGGGAGAAAATCTGATAGGCACAATACTATAATGTTATTACAGCTACAAGTTTCGCATTTTCTTAGCGTCACATTTTGTACAATAATTTTTTCAATTGAAGTACCGGAGCAGCAATTATGAACCCAAAAGCAATTACCCTCTGCCGGAAATATGCAACTCAATATGCCTAAAAATTGTTAAATGAGACAAACAAGCCAAGCCATTCATTATCGCTCTTTTACATGTACGTTAAAACGGAGAAAACTAATAAAGTTTAAACATTGTTGGAAACATTAAGAATTACTCAAAATGTCTGCCATCAACACGAACAGCTTATATTATGCGAAATGTGCTTCAATTCAACATTACAGTGACAAATTGCATAGCTTGGCAAGCCAATTAGGAAATTAACATTTTCGTGCAACTGTGCTGTGGAATATCACTATTCCACTCATTCTCTTCAATACGAAATATGCAAAAATAAGTCAACATTTACATGCCTTCTTCTACACGAGTGGATATAAAAAGGATGACCTAATCCCATATTTTCGTGTCGCATTCGTCACGACATCACCTAAATGTAACTTTTACAAGGAACCCATACTGACCCGAAACTTTGACTATTCGCCATTTCGAGCCCTGAAATTCACATGAGTGTACTGTGCTTGTACCAACAATTGGTAGTCAAATTCATCAAGATCAAGATCTCGATTTAGAGTGGCATGGCATTTAGCTTAGCTACTTTTAATTTCCTACAACAGCCATGAATGTGCCCATAATGCCCATCCCGCATTGAGTCATCTCCCTCCTCGTAAAATAACAGTCAGAGTTGCATTAAATAATGGGTGAATTATTTAAATAATAAATAATAAATAATTTTAGTTCTCAGAATTATTTAAAT
>JAQIWQ010000305.1:0-19274 GCA_034695825.1 Folsomia inoculata | reverse complement strand
ATACCCCTGGAGGTCGGACGTAAAGGGAGTGGGTCAACGGAGCACACAAATTTCAATGGGTTCATACAAATTTCAATGGATACATAAATTTCAATAAATAAACACAAATTGCAATGAAACATACAATCCTAATGGAAACTATACTTAATTTTAGTGTTACGAATTCAACGGGAAATTCAATGGAATATTCAACGGGAAATTAAATAATGTTAAATATTAATAATAAACTAAATGCACTTTTCTCGGTGACAACTACCTTAAACTTAGTATGCAAAAGGAAATTGTTATCAAGTACGTAACACTCTTTCGGACCCATTTGTTTATATCATGCGAGACATTTTAAAGTTTCTGTGGGTTTGCACGCACACGCATTGATATTAATGTTTCTTTTTCTTAAGAGCAGATAACGTTGTTATACTTATATAAGTACAAATTCAACCATTTAGAATGAGTCAGATACATATTTAATTAAACGACCCAGCAATGTGATGCCAATTACTCCTTTCCATGCATTTTCTTTACAAAAAGCATTACATATGTAACTGACGTGTTTGCTTTGATTTTGTTTAACAAAGACATTACCATCAATCAATACTGACGGATTGACTGCTGGATGGACGTAGTTTTTAGCATTGATTAGAAAACGTCAAGTAGTGTCATATGCAACCATGTATGTGGAAGGAGTCAGAAGAGAGAGAGAGAGAGAGAGAGAGAGATGGCTTGTAGTAGTTTCATGTAGTACGATTAATATCTCTCTCAAGTTTCATATTTCATGTAAAAGATTGAAGGGGGTTTGTTTAGTGTGGCTTTAAATCTGGGACGGATAGATCTGTATGACCATGCCATTAAATTATCCTTTTGTAGGAGCTTCTCCTTTAAGATTTATGTTCATATCTTTGTCTTGTAGAATTTTAAACACCCAAATAAACCAGATAATCATAAGACCATAAATACATGGCGTCTGTCCCTTCCATGACTTAAATTTTGTTTTTCATGTCCAAATGTAAAAATTGTGCATTACACAAAAACCGTGCCCAATTAGACTATTTAACAAGTCTGCCCAAGCTGAATCTAGGAGTGGTGTAAGTAAGGGTGATATTAGACGAATATTTACATGCAGAATAAGACAGAAGCTTACATGCAACTTGCAACAGAATTCATGCAATGGTTTGGTTGTAGTGTCGGTGGTGGTGATGGAGAATAAAGTCACGTACAAATCACGTAAAACTTGACCCTTTTGATCTTGTCCGGAACGACCCAAATAATAAACTCTCAACAAACCAACAATTTCATGCACTTTCTTTAAACACGCTCTGTATATGTACATACATGGACTGCATATGGGGGTACACAATTTGATTTGCCTCAAAGGAGGATGGAAGAAGGTCCAGTCCAGGTAGTAGAGTACATACGTTAACATGATATCTTTCATCTTTGCATAAATACAAGGCGGATGAGATGAAAAAGAAAATCCTTCATCATTCGTCGTCAACAAGTACCAAAATCATATCCCGGACATAATTCAATAACATTTAAGCCATGTATTTTGCCCTGAGAAGAATAACCCCTTCCCTTCTTTAGTGGTGTGATGTTGAAATATATGATTTACAACTAAATCAAATATAGCCTTGTCTCATATTCTTTGACACAAATGCAACAACCAGGACAGACTGATGTATATAATTTTTTGCCCTGGCTGGTTGATAATGCCTCCTTCTTAAAAAAGTATATTGAAAACTAACCATTTGCAAGAACTAGGTTAATATTTCGCAACCATGGGACTTGGTATTTACAGCTTTTATTCTTGAATCACTGAAAAACTAGAGATTAGCTGCTTTTGGTCCACAAGGAACAAATTAAGAGGCATATCTTTGGGGGGTGGGTTTTACTTTTAATGTTATGATGATGGGGTGGGATAACATGGGCAATGCTACTCATCTCTACTATAAACGTTGTTTTTTGATGCATATCAATACAGACATTTTATCGTATACTTGATGGATTTGAGCACAGAATGCTGATGAATTCTTGATGCTTTAATGAAATTAGGTGGGGTGGGATGAATTTCCGGGGGTGTGTGGGGAGGGGATTATTGTAAGATGGATGAGGATAATGTTTAATTCAGTCGTGTCGTGGATGGATGAAACCCCGCAAAAAAGTCAAATGCCATAAAATAAAATTAATATTATGTAATGCCATAAAATTATTGGTAGACACAGGGCCTCTTCTTTACAATTTATCTTTCTCTTTATCTCTGTAAAAGTTTGATATTAACATTTGAGATGAGACTGAGGTGGGAGGAATTAATTTGCAATACCAAAAATCATAAAATATCAAAGGCTGCGAAAAGTGGTAATGAGCTCACCCAGCCGTGTAAAATAACAAAAATATCTTTCCCTCTATACCGACTGCATGTTTCCTGTTTGAGCTATGAATTGTCATGACATGACACCACCTTTCCTTCATGTGACACATTAACTGGGCATATTTTATTCAAATAATTATGCCAACAATCAAATTCAACGCAACCCTGATGATGTGCATATACCTAGGCTTTCCTTCCTACTTCCTACACGTTCTTCTACTTGGATACCCTTTTCGTACATAAAACACGTTATCCAATAATGAACAAGACTGTGAACAAGATAACGGATTCGTCGTTATCGAAAGTAATAAAAATATTATTTTTACTTTAATGGTCATCCCTATTTCAACATTATAAAAAGACTGCATTTGTGAAATATTCCAATCCAACTTCACCTTAAATGGACAACAAATACACATAAAAGGGGCAGGCTGGCCATGTGATGCAAGGGGATGCAATAGTTGGAATGGACAATCTCAAGTCAATTCTGTTTGTACATTTTGTAGAGAAGGGTATATTCATTCCACCCGACAGAATATCTCGTCATCGTGACACTAAAACGCTAAATGAGACACCTGTTATGTAGTTGCGATTAGTGTGGATCATTCAATCATTTTGGATACTGTTAGAGTTGGTTAAATACCAGTAAAGTCTTGGTTCTAAAAGGGTGTCTGAAGGGATGATTGTGGGATGAGTGCAATTGTTTTTAGTGTGCCTATAAATGAATGAGAGACGGTTGGATGGATCTCTGTTATATAAATGCCATAAAATTATTCCTTAATGTCGTTTAAGGAATGGAACTGGGTCTTTTATAATTGTTTTCCAAGACCATTAGATCCAAATCATTAACCAACCCATAAAGTTTCTAATGAATAAAAATATGAGAATCAGGCTTGTCTGCCCTTTCACCTAAAAACTGTGCTAATTCAGTTCAAAATGTGCAACAATTGCAATTTCATTTACAAACACCATGCACAATTAGGCTGTTAATAACAAAGTCAACATTCTCAAGATGACCCCCCTCTACATGTATGTAGTATGTACATATATATCTGGCAAAAATTTGGTGCTTTAGAAGTCAAACGCAAAAAGTAACTTTTATATTGCAAGAATTGAACTGGAAAATACGTAGATAATATATCAGCCAAGGCCTGCAGTATAGCTTTTTATAAATCCAACAGTGTCAAATTTCTTAAAGGAGCCACATTTTATTAGTCAGACCCACCCGCATCATATTTATTTCTACACAACGCCAGACTGGATATTTTTTACGGCTGTTATCATTAGTAAGTGCAGGGTTTGTAATGAATGAAACCAAGTTGATATGGACAAGTTCTGCTAGATTAGTGTCAACCCAAATGAAAATAGCTCATCTTATTTAAGAATGTGTGACTCATACCATTTCAAGTCACCTACTCATCAGAAGACCGTGGTTGGAATTTAATTTGTGGTTGGCATTCAAATCACAACCTATTTCCACATCTCACATACACTAAGTAACGCTCTTAGGGAAATGAGCACAAGTTCTGGAATTTGTGGTGATTAAACTGTATTCCCAACAAAATCTGCCACATTGAATGTTACTTGATTCCAAGAATATCATCACATTTGTTGCTTGATTGAGTAGAAAATTTAGAATTTTGTGTGTGGACCTGTATCAGCAGGAGAGATTGTTCCATTTAGCATTTGGGTGTTCCTTGGGACTTTCTTTGAGGTTGTCTTTGTTATCTTTGCGCTTTCTTTTTGGAACTTTCTTGGTCTTGTTTGGAGGCTTAGGCTTAGTCTTCTTTGCGGGTGAAGATTCTGGTTTCCTTCGGGTGAGGTTTATCTGGAGGAGGATATCAGCAGATTCCCATTCTTTATACCTTGTCCTTCTTTCCCTTCTCGGGTGGTTTGGTTTGATGGGGGTTTGGGCTTATGTATGTGGGTCGCACTTTTTTTGAAAATGTATTTATAAAATCATGTACATTTGATAAAGCATGAAATTTGTCCTTAAAGCATCCTCCACTCTTGTCCAGTCTAATAATAGGTCATATACTTGAATGCATCCTGATCCTCTTGGTCATGTTTCACTTGGCCAAAATCACCCATCATCCAAAGTGGGGAATAATTTAGTATACCTATCAAAAGAGAAAGGGACAGATTGCTCTCACCAAGGCAAGATATGGAGAAAGTGAGTGCCATTTATTAACCTTGTCTCACACCTCATCAGCGAGACGACCATCACTTTCAGGGGAAGGGGAAATTCGCCTGCATTCTTGAACCACCAATGCAGTATACTGATTTAGAATTTTAACCCTTTGCTACATAAAATTTCATGGCAAAGTTACAATTCTGAGGTGCTCGGGTTCAATATAATTATGGCTACTACAAGCATTATGCTGACAAAATTATTTTTCCAAATAAATTCTATCCTTACATTGTACAAAATACTACTCTAATATACTTGTAAAATTATTATAAAAGACCACTTGGCTTCAAAATAATATATAATTCAAGAATTTTACAAGGGTAAAATAAAATCAAAATTGTAGTTGTAGCAGAAAAGTGAGAACAATTGACATTAAGCTCTTTTCACCATAGTACAACAGTGTATTACATGTGTAGACTTTACAGTCCAAGTGCGTTTAATCGAATTCAACACAACGTGGAGAATCCCTTTTCATTAAGCGATTAAATCATATTCAGTATAAAAGCCTTCTACAATACCATGTATTAATATTATAAAACAGATTTCAAACTATAGTAACTGTGTCACAATAGTTTTTCGATAGTTTTAGCAATTATTCTTTCATTCCTGGTCGTTTTCTGAGGTAGGTTAGGTTAGGCAATATCAGCTACCACGCTTTTATTCAGGTGAAGCCACAGTAATAAAATAATATAATCCACAATAGTGTAGTTACAGTAATGCCAATGATACTGCCCTAAACGGTATACAGTTCCAGATAACAAAACCATGGGCCAATATATGTATTACAAAAGACATTTCGCTAATTATCCGGTCATTAGGTTAACTGCTTCTTGCATATAGTACTACCAGTAATATACAACTTTGTGCAAATGTGCCATTGTGAAGGTTTTCAAACTTTCAATTCTTTATATTGAACAATTTACTTTTGCAAGATTAAACAATTTAAACTTGTGGCTTTGTCAAATTCCAACCAACGCACGTTGATAAAATAAATTTAGACCCATTCTTTGCAACAATGGCAGATAACAAAAAAGGCAATTTTCTCTGTATTACTCTGCCTGTGAGCGATGACGTCTGAAAATATGATTTTAAACGGTTCATTATCTGGTTGAATTGAAACGCTTGTTCGTTGGGTCGTTTGTAGTCTGAAATAACTTTTGAAGTGTAAAATGATTCCAAACTTGACCAAGGTTAGTGTATCAGTAGCATAACACCTTGAAATATGACCATCACATTTTCACTCGTTTTCTTATTAATGTTCACCTTTTCGGACCCCAAAAAGGCGGTGGTTAGTTCCCATTGTGACCAACATTTCGCTTACAGCCCTTCCGTTATTGGCAACTACCGAAATGAGGGAAATGAAGGGTCCATTCAAATTATAAACAATCCAGAGAATAAAGAAGTCACCAAGTTTTATTCGAATATATCACTTTCGTCAAGATGGAGGCATCATTGTGTCAAATTCTTTCTTTACTTTGAAGAGCCAAGTACAAATTTTAGGCAAATAATCAATTTCATTCAGTCTACGGACTTTGGCAATTCCGAAAATGTGATCTTCTACATTACCCTACATGAAGGAAGGAATCCAATTTGCATTCCTTCCTTTCGCCAAATAACTGCAACACTTGTCGCAATAGTGGGAAAGGAATTGTATCTATTGTTACATAATTCTGGATGTTTTAGCAAAATAGGAAATTCCATTCCCCTCCCACACCACTCGGAAATATTATTAGAGAATAGAAAACAAAATTGGAAAGGAAATGGAGTTCAGAGTTCGATCCACTCAGTCGTCTCCATGGAGACTGATTTGTTGCAAAATTGCGAAGCGAAATTCGACTTTATGCACGGATGCAGGGACCTTCATGCAGTGTGGGGATTCCTCCAGACTTACCTTAACATTTCCCTAATTTCAGCATCACCTGGGGAATACACGGAAGAAGAGGAGGAAGATGAGCAAAATGAAGAAGACGACGGCCCCGGCCCAGCATCCTTGAAAATATGTCTACACTGCGAAATGGCTTTCCTTCAATCGAATATTGCAGAAGTACCTAAAGATTTGCAAAACTCGGAAATGTTTTACCATGACGATAGAAATCTACATTTTCTTTACTGCGAAACAAGTCAGAAATACAGGAAACAAGGGGCATTTTTATTCTTTTTAGAACCATTTGATAGGATGGTTTGGGTCATTTTCGTAGTTGTAATTTTAGCTAATGTCCCCCGCAAGGGGAGATTTTATCCTATGAAGATTTTGCTCACGTTCATTTCACAACAGCCTGGGATAAAATCGAGGGAAGGGAACTTAATTCCCACTTATGTAGCCTTCTTTTCATTTATAATGTTGAGCTATCACTATCAATGTTATATAACGTGTGGATTCCTCGCACCCGACGTCCCATACGTGATATCAGATACGAAGGAAATGCTAGAATTGGGTTTTAGAGTTGCAATACAGGACAAGGCTTTTATCCCTTTAATGACCAATCAAACAGAAAGAGAATTTGCTAAACTTAACACAAAAATTTTAGATAAAGACATTTTCATTGTTAACAAAAAAATTCAGGGTGGGTCCCTACCAAGGCCGGAATGGTATCCAATTTTGGCGGAGATCAAGGGAGTTGTTACAGCTTCTGAGGAATTTGGGAAACACTTGAAGAATAGTGGGGGTTCGTATGGAAACCAAATTGCGTGTAAAATTGTTAAGCAGCCCTTTCAGATGAAGAGAACCTTCTGGTTGATGAAATCTTTTCTAGCGAAACATGTCCAGAACAAGTTGAATGCATTGCAGGAAGGGGGCATTGTGCTATTTTGGTATAAGAGGACCATCAGGAAGGCTTGGTGGAGTAGTAGAGTGGCTCAGCTTAAAATTAGCAAGGAGACGAATACTAGAGAAGATGGTGATGGTAGTCATAAGGGCGTATTAGTTGCGGAGCCTTTGAAATTCAATTCCTACTTGTGGATTGTGCATTTTTATTATTTAGGCGGATTGGGTACTGCTGCACTGATGTTTTTATGGGAAACTAGAATATTTGCTTTAGCTGCTTCTTCTTGCTTCAAAGTAGTTCAAGGATTTTGTTTTATTAAATGGTTTAATTTACCTGAAATGTGTAGGGCAACGTTATGCAGAAAATTTAATAAAGCAAACTGGGCAAAAAATGCTTGTCAGCGTAGCTCTACAAATTAGGCGTTATATGGGTATGACATTTTCGTTTCCAAAATTTACTTTTCTAATCATTTTTCATTTCAAGTTACAATTATACAGGCCAAGTGATTAAGAATCAAAATTTATAAATATTCTATTTCGATAAATCCATGTTCACTTACTCCTGTATAATAAATGGAAGTATGTATACACTAAAAGATTCTAGTCCCAGCACTTGAACCTCTGACTCGGGACGTGGTACACGATATACATGTTTTATGCAGCAAAATTTAAATGCACTTGCAACAAATGAGGCTCGCCAATTTCATGAAAGGATTTGGTTTCTTGAATTTTGTGTAATCCTGTGAAAATTCCCAAGACAAAATAAAAAACAGTTTAAATTATCTCGATAAATTATTCGTCATTCTTACATACCAAAATGAAGGCAGTAGAGAGTATCATTGCTCTACAGAGTTCATCTAGCTCTTTATCCACATAGTTTATTTTTATAACTTCCTCCAGATTGGATGACGCCTTCTTCTTCTTCTTGACTGCAAATATGTCACCGTCCATAACAATGGAGCCGACGCTGGTGGTGTTGGTGTTGGCGTCCCCATCTGCGTCTACGATATAAACGGCGAATTTTGTTTCCTTCGATCCCATTCCTTGCGCTGCCGGTGTAGGGCCCACAATTTTCATTAAAAGCCTGTCTTCTTTGTCAACAATAATGAATGTGGGTGCCAATTGACGCCATCCGTACTGCAGTTGGATCAAGCCCATAGGCTCCCTTTGTTGGTTGTACAATTGGTATACCATCTAAAATGTCATTTTAAACAAGGGCGTTTGCTTGTCGAAATGTGATTTAAAATTTCATACCGACGGAACTTCATTAAGGCCTCGTCTATCTATTTCCAAGATTTCACTGCGACCATCAGTGTCCATCAGTTTGAGGGCAAAGGGCTGAGACGAGTTGGTGGAACTTTGGACCTTTGCCCGTACGTCTGGTTGGGTGCATTCCATGCCGTAAAATAGTTTGTCCTTGCTCCTCTTTTCGACGTCGTAAATGTTTTGCACGTTTGCAAAATCTGGGGATTAAATAAACGTTGTGGTTTAATAAAATATTTATTTAAACGCGGGTGGAAAAGGGTTAGTCTGTATTACCTTCCATGTCCCGATTTGTCTGCCGTATTTGTAGGTAATCTAGTCCATTCATTTTCGCTAAGCATGGAGAATAAACAATTGCAGACAGAGATTGTAGAAAAGTAGCGCAGTCATACATTGGAACAAAATGCCATTTGCATGCACCCTTCGTCCACATAGTCAGTGGGGGGAGGGATGGGGGGGGGGGGGTAAAATTAATTTCTTGTAAAATGGGTCAACCTATCAATGAAATGACTAAATGACCCCACCTTCGAAATAATATTAAATTGGACTATAAAGACTCAGTTGACCTTTCCCCACATTTATAATAGGTTCACAAAAATTACACATTTTTCGCCTGTCAGTCCAATCTGGAAACCAATTTAACACAAAGTTACGGTAATTCTATGGACAGACGGACAGACGGACATTGTGTTCCTATAATGTAGCTGCGCTACTTATAGGACGACTCCTTTTGATGTTTATAGAAGAAAACTAACAGATTCCTTTATGTTTGGAATAGTGCGAATCGTGAACCTCTGGGGGAATATCGTAACTGAAGTATACATCAGGGTCTAAAGAAGGCAAAATAAAAAGTACTTTTTGCATTATGTAAAACCTTACAAATTTGATATTGAATTCTATGATTAAAAAACCTGGTTCAGGTGACACGCTTTTAGTATTTGCAAGAGAGGATTTACGTTCTTGGTTAATTTCTCCAGTATTCACACCCTGGATAATCGTTTCATCTAGATAGAAACATGTCAATTTGAATTCCAAGTAGAAACTGGGATAATTACGACAATTAATTGCAAAAAGTCACAAAAACGCTATAAAATTCACCTGAATCTTTTTCCGTCTTCTGAACGTCCAAGGGATGCACTTTCGCAACCATGACAATTTGTTGCTATATGTAATTTGCAGTCAAGTAAGTGGTCACGTTTAAATGAATTATTTAGTCTCAACTTGCTTTGACGTGGGAAATGACAATACTGAAGAAAGGGTGCAGTCGGGGTATTTTATGTCGGTGTTACATAAATACGTTTGCCGGGTGGGGAACTTTCCCTCAATTTGATTAAATATACCTCTACATAATCTACAGTTTAATTACCATGAAATTGTCGTGAGTAGTATCGGTATATCAGGTTACGTAGTACGTACGTATCACCATGGTCAACTATGGCCTAGCCTTGAAAGGAATGGTAAAAGGGTATAAAATCCGGTAGTGATTTTTCTTATCTCGTTAAGCGAATTTCATTATGACTGAATGGAGTTTGCAATACTCTACTCTTCACAAAGGATTACATACTGGTTGTTTGGTTGCTTAGTTTTCTGACGCTGGAGGGGTTGCAGTTGTGTAAATGTGTCACCTATGCATGCATTTACCTGCAGAATGAAATGGGTTGGAGCATGCAAGATT
Source organism: Folsomia inoculata (assembly GCA_034695825.1). Taxonomy (NCBI): domain Eukaryota; kingdom Metazoa; phylum Arthropoda; class Collembola; order Entomobryomorpha; family Isotomidae; genus Folsomia; species Folsomia inoculata. The sequence continues at coordinate 9,016 of JAQIWQ010000305.1, read as the reverse complement.
CGAATTAATTTAGCTATCAAACTTGGATCGGTTTGTTCATTACATACTTTGTACATATGGCGTGTTTTAGATATTCGGCTTATTTCTTTACTGTGCCATTAGTATAAATTGATTAGTAAAACTCTGGGCTCCCATTACATACATGTAGTTGATTGTGACAACCCAGAAACTGGCCATATTAATCCAGGCCTGACCCTGACTTTTAGATAATCAGTTTATTGCACACTAATCCGTAAAATTTACCCATTTCCTTAAAGGAAATGAATTACTCAAAATCATGAACTTAAAGCGTGAAGTTGTGATAATTATGTAAAATTTATTTACAACTAGGGAAACATTAATGGAATGCAGATGAACAAATCAAGAACCTCATTCAGAAAATGCTAACCACTAGTGAGTGTTGAGTAGAGAGGTTGGGTTGGGTTAGGTTAACCAACCTACGTCAAAACTTGAACCACAGTGTTTGATGAATGGAATAGCTATTCCCAAGGGATGTAATTCAATTTACTACTATTATAGCTAATAAACATTTTGCTTGGTATGTATAGCATAACCAATATTATTTGAACATTTCACTAGATTTTACAAGGTTGAAAAAGCTAACGAATTCTTAAGAAAGCCAAATCACATCACAGAATGAGAACGATACATGCACTAATAAAATGAGATACATGAAAGTCACAATTCCGAATTGACCTTTGGAAGCATGAACTCATTTATTTCCTTCACAAAGAATGGTTCCCGGGATTTATAAATTTAAGGAATTTATAGCATAAACACATGGTAGAGTGTTGTATTACATGGTGAAATAATGCGCTAGGGAGAAAGTGCATGTGGACCAATAAGTTGTTCGACTTTGATGCAATTTCCCCAAATCACGGTAACTCCCACTGATTGATTATTTTACTACATACCTACTGTATATGTAGTATTTAATGAGCACATATCTAATGCTTAACACGTTGACAAAAAAAACATTGTTTGTGAAGAATTGACGACGGAGACATTGAGGGGGGGGGATATGCCGTGAAGTGATTGTTAAATTTTTTGTTGATGGTTGATGTTGGAGGGGGAGGGATTGGAAGGTTACCAATGGGACAGTGTAAATTTAATGATTATTTTCACAATTAGTTAGATATTATATTCATGTTGTAATACAATTAGATTATACACAGGGGAGAGTTGGAGTCAATTATATAAACTAAAAGCAAACTGTGTAAAAAGTGGACCAATTGAATTTGTTCACGTCGACATTGACAACTACTACTAGCGTTCTCCCCCCATCCTCCAGCCAAGTCTCAACCACTTCAAAATCGGCTCTACTACATTTTTGATAAAAGTTTGAAATATTTACATTATCTTTCTCGAAAAAAATCTGCTTCAAAAGTGATTTCAGAGGGTGGATTTACTAAATTTGAAATGACCAATGTTTGAATACAGTTAATGCAAAGGCATTATCTTTTGACAGAAAAATGGAAGCTGTGTCTGTAGAAATAAACACTATAGAGAGCGGAGTCATTTCATGTCGTGAAATTATACCGTTGCATGAGTAATTTCGTTTATTATAATAACAAACGAAGGGCATTGTGTATGTACTTTTGATTATGGAGATTAAATATTATCAATTGCGTTTTTCTGATTTTTTAACCTTCCCCTCCGACGAGAAGGTAATCGGTATCTGAGCCTTAAACGCTTTAACCATCGCTTCTTTGGCTACCTGCCTAAATCCTTGTGCAGCAATTGACATCACTTCGATACCAAACATAAAGTTCTTGGTCTCATTGCCGACCATGTTCAGGTTGACAGGACCCAGGAGTAGTTCTCCTAAATCCCACCTTATCGTAGCGTTATTCGGGTTCATTTTCACAGTGACGTTAAGAACCAGCTCTGTGATCCCGTCGATTTTAACACGCCCGTCTTCATTCTCTACCCTAAAAAGCGTCCTTCGCGTCGCATTGAAATTCGCGGTTATTTCAAACTTGAAACTTGTTGTAAGATTGTAACCGTCCTTTATTGGTACGATTGTGACGGTCAAATTCTTTCCTGATTGCATTGTCAGTTTCCCGTCTTTCGTCTCTAGGTCGACCCCACTAACGGTGGTTCCCGTGTCAAAGACTAGAATGCCTGCTGAATTTGTGTCCAAGATTAGCTTGGCCACCATCTCATTGGCGTCATCTTGTGTTGAGAGGACAATGGAGAATGCGGATGCATCTACCACTGTAATTTAGGAATTTTTGTTTTAACCCTTGGTAAATTTGAATGATAATGGGTTTTTAAGGTTTATTTAAAACATTTTACTTACAGAGGAAGATAAAGATGCAAAAATGGTAATCTTTCATTGTTGATTTTACAGAAGGATTAATACTGGAAATGAAGTTGTTACTGTGGAAATGTTATGATTGATTTGTTGAATTCGGTTGGGAAGACGATGCGTTTTGCAAATGATCAACTGAACGACGACGACGACCATGTCCCGAGTAACATTTGGTCTTAAATATTCTGCTTCTGTGAAATTGAGATTGCGTGCTTAAATGAAATTTGAAATTGCTGATAACGTGACTAGCGAAATATAGGTAGTGGTCGAATTTGGCGAAATTTAATATGGCGAAAACTTTTCGCCATATTAAAAGTGGTTTTGGCGAAAATAAAAACACCATTTCTGGAGATAAAATGGGCGATTTTTGGTACCGTGAAATTTGGCGAAAATTTTATCGAATTTGGCGAAAATTTAATCGAAATTGGCGAAAACTTACATTTCATGAACATTTCATGAAAAAGAATACTTTGCATAGATTTGTACACCAAGCAGATTTCTTTGTTGAAATGCGTACTTAAACTTCGTTATGCAAATACATTATCTCGAACTTCCTTCCCCATCCTTTACCCATTCTCTCATTCAACCTGTCATTGCAACTGCCCAATTCATCGTGTAATGATGGCTGCCGAGTTTATTGAATTTGTAGTAGAGAAAATGCGTTCATGATAAGGCATGGTGGCTATATATTTTCTCGGCGAAAGTGTGTAACGTCCAAAGCGGGCGTAAAATCTTATTACTACTACCGAAAAGGTTCATTCAAGTTGTTGAAACCTTAGATCCAGTATTGTTGCCCTTAGCAGACTATTTCGAAACTGTTTACATTGGTACAACGTACAAGGCTGCCATGTTTCCTGTTCCTATTTGGAACTAAATTAAGTTAAGTTCTTGTACTGCCTTCAACGGGAACAAAACTACGTTGAGAATAGAACTCATAAAATCCTTCAAGGACAGGTTCTCCCCAAACTCCAAGCTAAAAAGTATCGACGACTCAATCACTTCATTAGAGAAACGATGACTGCTTACAGAAGTAGAACAAAACCAGATCTATTTTTAACATGGTTATCCAAATTGGAAAAAAATTCTCCAGATTATAAGTCTTGAATTTGTAAAAATGTCTAATTTTAATAAATTGCGAAATTTAATTTTCGCCATATTTTATTTTGCGTTTTTTTCTTTTCGCAAAATTTTATTTTGCGTTATTTTGTCTTCGCCAAATTCCACTTTTTTTTCGCCAATGTGTTTAGTAACGACAATTTTCCTAAAAAAATGTCACTTATTTTTTTTCGCCAAATTAAATTTCGCCAAATTCGACCTGAATCGATGTCGATTCCAAACATTGTGACAGTAAGATGGATCCTAGAAAAGGTGTTTGGCACGGATTATAAAGTAATAAAGCTCCAACGGCTATGGGTGCAACGAAATAAAAACAGTGGACTAATCTGAACGTGGTGTCCAGAAGAATTAGTTTAAGAGCTTTTGATGACCCTAGTAGAAGAAATTGTTGAGATGGCTGCTTTGAAGAATCTACAGAAACAAATTTATTTGCCAGGGCTGTGGTGTCAGGCATTTTGTTTTTCTTTACCTTGGCAATCCTGGCATATAATATTCATCATCGCAATGTTTTCGCCAGATGGAAACCACTCAAAGCGAATCAAAAGTATAAAAATGTAAGAAAAAATAAAAAAGACGTTTTTGAACATTTCCGTAAAGTTTTCTTTAGAAGAAGGTGGACTTAGTAGAAGCAGTTGGAGTACGACATAAACAAGATTCAGTACAAGTCCCATTCGAGCAAAGAGTAATTTTGGTGCAGGGATGACCTTGTTTAACTTGGGGTTCCAAGTGTACAGCAGACATTGCAGTTTGTCCGCAAAAAGGTGGAATTTCAAGTGTGGGATTAAAATTACAGACAACATTTTCGAATGACGTCTGATCTAAGGCTTGCACACGTTACAATGCCAACTAATAATTCTAAACGGAAGGACGGATAGACTGGCGTGTCACGTCAGTCATAAGGCAACTCCATAACTTCAGTTGTGAAGATGGCAATAAAGTAAATGAATTCAGCCAATTGCATTTTCGAATCGATATAACTAAATTTGGTTCGCTGTGAATAACAGATGCGTAGAAACAACCAGTCCTTGCACGGAAAATGCTGTCATTAATTTTGATACCTCACTTTAGGCTCCATTTTCTTTTTGGAGACAAATTACAATGCCTGTACTATACATGAGACTCCAGGTCACACGGAGGCATCCCTGCACAAAAAACATGTAGCTAAAGTCCGAGTTACTACGTCGTACTCCCTTCTGAAGGAACCACAACGGAGAGATCATAGAAATCCTTCTTCTAACCATTGCGTTAATATTGCTACACTTCTTGTCCTCTGGGAGTGGGGCGCATTTTCTGAAAACATTACATTAATGAACATCATTCATTACACATGACAATCAGGGTATGCGTAACACTTGTGTGAATATATGACAGCAGCACTTACATGGGCAAACAGTTTTGTATATTTTGCAGGACTGTCCTCAATATGGTCGTGTAAAGCTCCGAAAATAATTCTTTTTTTCTCTTCCTCAAGCGCTTTGGAAAAATCCATCTCGTAAACTTCTTTCACATCAATTTAGAAATGCAAATTGAACTTTTCGTCTTCATCCTTGAGGGACGTCGTCGAATTATCCAAGTTTAAGAGTGGAACGTAGCTACTGGCCAAGTCAAAAACCCTACTATCCTTCACTTTCTCTGTTAGAATCTCCTTTCAGGGAGCCATGCTAACCAACTTGTTACAGAATTTGAATTCTGCTTTCCCGGGGATTGGCTCAAAATGATGCTCCCTTGTAAATCCGACAACCAATGGAGATAATAAATATTTAATTAATTTTGATTCATGTCAGATAAGTAGGGTGTGGCTTACCTATAGAACAGTCTCCAACGGTTCAGCATCCCGTCTATTCTCATCTCGATAGTCGCTGTCAAAAATTATTTGCTTCATAACAAATTCTCGGTAGCCCTCCTTCACTACGTACTCCCGTATGGTGGAATATTTGGATGTCGGATCTGTGTGGTAAAAGGCAGCCCCATTTCCACTACTTTTGCCAATGTAGTAGTATATACGCGAGTAGAATTCTTGATGATCTTGCAGCCACTTTTTTAATTCCTTTGCCATCAAGGTTTTCGGGACTACTTCTGACGGAATTAAAAGAACGATATACGTGGTCCAATTTGAAGGGTTTGTAATGCTGTTGCTGTCATATTCCATGTTTCCTAAAAACTTTTCTTTATACTTGGCTACTTCCTCGCTCATCTCATTATTCCATCTCGGCAGCCTTTTGATCCGGCTAACTTGACAGGGGTTGGAGGAGTTGATACTTTGCCGTTTTGTATTCGTACTAGAGACAAAATCAGGATTATTTGCTGTCCATAGTGAACTGATCAAGAACAGATCTTTAAGGAGTAGCTTCAGCATGCTATAAATGCTTATATACTGCTTCGTCAATGTTTGCAAATGTCTTGACAAAACGCCCCAACAAGATTTTTATTGTTCACTATTGACCCCTAGGCCCCTAGACCCGTTTGGGTGCATCCGCATAAGTAGCTGAAGCTATACTAATAATGAGAAAAAGGGTTGGAAGATATATCACTCACCGATCATTCGTCCCATGAGTCTCATGTTTCGCAGCGATGTGGGAATCAACATCAACTTTTGCCCTGTATTTGCGATCGCAGTTTACCAGGGGGCAGTAATAGGGTCCCTTCTTGTCCACTTTTTTCGGTCGGTTCTTTTTGTCCACTCGTTTCTGTCGGTTCTTTTTATCCTTCTCGGAACTAGACAAAAGAATTAAATTTTAAAACTTTTTCATAAGTTGTTAATAAGGGTAGAGAGGAGGTTTACTTACATGTGTTGGCGTCGCACCGGATCCTTGGCGTTATTTGTCTCTCCTAAATAAAATGAGCAAAAATTTAATATTTTCTAAAAAATAATCACCTTAATCTTACTCATATTCCCTGCTCCTTTTTTTGGATTCCTCTGTTCTTTTGTGACAGTAATTACCCCGTAAACTGAAATACAAGTAAATTATTATTTCATTTCCGACGTATTTTATAAAAAGAAAGAAAATCTTCAACTCACTTCTCAAGGTAGCCTGACAGAGATCTGGAAATCTTTACCACTCCTGCACCACAAAGTCTGTACTCAGTGCCGTTTCTGATTTTGGTTTGTGGAAAAGTGTTCCATTTTTCTGTCCAAAATGCCTTCATTTCCTTTTCCTTCCCAGGAGGAGCAATGTACAAATCTCTATAAAAAATCAATTAAAACCCCATCTCATAAATGGAGTAAGACCTAAAGTATGTTTGCTCCTTAGTAGTATCCACGAGTGGACACTAAGGAAGGAGCAAACATACTTTATGAGACGGGTCAAGGATTAGACTTACCTCTGTCTTTTTATGGTGGATGGGAAAGCAGAATCAGACATCCTGCGTGTAGAAGACTTTTCTCGTTTTTTAGATCCTATTAAAGGCTCCGAAGCTCTTCGTTTTGATGTTGAGGTGTCAGTTGTGGTGACCATAGTTGGCATTGGGGCTGTATCCGATACGATTCTTTCTTACGTCGAAGGTGGATTGAACCTTTTTCCTATAAAACAACAAATGCGTCGACACTTTTTAGAATTTAAAAACTTTTAAAAGCGTTAAAAAACTAAAAATCCAAAAAATTTGGAGACAAAGTTGTTGCGAGAGAGAGCATTAGAAGAAGAGTAGTGAAGAGAGCAGTGACTCCGGAACGGGTGAAATTTTCTGGTTGACCTCGGCAGAGTTTATCCATGAAGATAAATTTTCTCCTCCGCTGTGATGTTTTGCTTCGTTAGTTGATTATAGATAGATTATAGATATCTCACCTATAGGTGAGGTAATTAGCTTCCTTTCGTTAGTTGACTATAGATCTTGTGCAAACTGTTGTAGGATTCATTACATTATACTTATAATTTTTCTTTCAAGACTGTTCAACGAAAGCGTGCTCTCTCAAGAAGTGTGAAGGTTTGTCAAGGATTTTTGTTTTGTCCCGAATTTTTACTCTGAAAGTAATTTTTACTTTGAATTTGGAATTTTTACTCTGAAAGTAATTCTATTATACACGGTATAGTAAAACAAAGTTTAAGCCATGCATCATCCTGCGTTCATTACAGTAACCGGACTATCAAGCACAATTTGTCCAAATTGAAAAGTTTTTGAACACCCAACCTATCCTAATCCAACCAGTCAGACAGGCAGCTAAACTAAGCCAAGCAAAGCACATTAAGTTACAAACCACATTAATATAACACATTAGCATATAAGACAACATAAAATGGCTTTGCTATAGAGGCGTGTCAAAATTCTAAAAAGGAATTGAGAGAAAAGGTTCCCTTGGTACCCAAGAGGGTCATTAATGGCACGCAGGATGATGCATTGCCTAAACTTTGCTATACCATACCGTGTATTACTTTAGTAAAAATTCTGGACAAAACAAAAATCCCTACCTTTAAATTTTTCTTTAATTAGTTTTAATTTTGGGGGCAATGGTTTGTGGGGGTGGGATGGCTTTGACATTATGGGGAAACCGCATGTACCAAAATCATCGTAGCCACATCGGTTTTTGAGCGTTACGCCCCCTTTTAAGGCTGTAATCTTTTTATAACAGAAAATATCGTTTTTTGAGGGTTACGCCCCCTTTTAAGGGCCTAAACTTCTTATAACAGAAAATATCGTTTTTTGAGGGTTACGCCCTTTTTAAAGGCCTTCCCTTTTTATAACAGAAAATATCGCTTTTTGAGGCCTACGCCCTCTTCTAAGGGCCTAAATTTTTATAACAGAACATCGATTTTTGAGGATTACGCCCCTTTTAAGGGCCTAGCCTTTTTATAACAGAAAATATCGTTTTTTGAGGGTTACGCCCCCTTTTAAGGGCCTAAACTTCTTATAACAGAAAATATCGTTTTTTGAGGGTTACGCCCTTTTTAAGGGCCTTCCCTTTTTATAACAGAAAATATCGTTTTTTGAGGGTTACGCCCCCTTTTAAGGGCCTAAACTTCTTATAACAGAAAATATCGTTTTTTGAGGGTTACGCCCTTTTTAAGGGCCTTCCCTTTTTATAACAGAAAATATCGCTTTTTGAGGGTTACGCCCCCTTTTAAGGGCCTAAATTTTTATAACAGAACTTATCGTTTTTTGAGGGTTACGCGTCTTTTAGGGGTCTAACTTTTTTATAACAGAAAATATCGCTTTTTGAGAGTTACGCCCCTTTTAAGGGTCTAACATTTTTATAACAGAAAATATCGCTTTTTGAGGGTTACGCCCCTTTTAACGGCCGAACCTTTTTATAACAGAAAATATCGCTTTTTGAGGCCTACGCCCCTTTTAAGGGTCTAACATTTTTATAACAGAAAATATCGATTTTTGAGGATTACGCCCCTTTTAAAGGCCTAGCCTTTTTATAACAGAAAATATCGGTTTTTGAGGGTTACGCCCCTTTTAAGGGTCTAACATTTTTATAACAGAAAATATCGCTTTTTGAGGGTTACGCCCCCTTTTAACCACGTAACCTTTTTATAGGTAGCGTGGTTAGGTTACGTTGGTTGGGTTACAAAGGCACGTTCACGTGCCCTTGAAGGCATTTAATTTTCTCACTTTGCCCCATTTTTTCATTTCGCCCCAAGTGTCTCA
>JAQIWQ010000304.1:0-19341 GCA_034695825.1 Folsomia inoculata | reverse complement strand
ACAGGGTATGTTCATTTTGTAACAAGAAAAGGCAATATTTTATGGAATCAATAAATACCAACTATTATTATTATTATGTTCCAATACTGATAGACCAATTTAGACATCTAAGATGCCTTCTGGAGGGAATGGTAGTTGCTACCACTGTGGTAAGAATTATACATAACACAATTTACTTCATATAGCAATTGTCTTTTATTGCTAGGTTTATAATATCAATATCAATAGCAAGTCAATATCAATCCTACCCATGGTTAGTTTAGCTGACCCAACCACCGTTGACTGGAGAAAGTTTAGCTGTAGTAGGCAGTTATTAATAGATGTGCTGTTTGGGATTGGCGACTCATGTCCACACTACGGATTGGGGATACAGAACAGAGCATTATACTTGAATATTAACGAGATTAACAATATCAAAATAGTTGACGGTAATGCAAATTTAAACATACATGCTTAAGGACGTTTAAAGTGTTTCTTTTTCTCAGCTGAGGATCCCTTTCCATCTAGAAGAACTGAATATTTCGAAAATGTCTTGATGCCCAGCGCAATGAACGACGCAAAGGACTAGCGCAATGAAACGCAATGAACGACGCAAAGGACTAGCGCAATGAAACGAGGGGTTGTGGATGTTCGAGTGCAATATTCATACACTCCAGATAATGACGGAACTTATACAATCTTATTTTGTCTACCGCATGATCCGTCTATCAAAATCGTATATACTGTGCATTCGCAGATGCAGCTATTCTTTGCGAGAGTTGAAAATCCCATGATGTTTGAAGAAGAAGTAAAATCATACCCTCATATGTTATCAGGGAGACCAGACCAGAACGCAAAAAGTAAGTTTTAATTCCATTAAGTTTAAGTATTTATTGTGAGAATCTCATGACTGACTGAAACATATTTTGGTAAAAGGTTTGGCAAATTTCGATCCTCATTGTGCACATGGCACAGAGTTTTCTATGTCCAACCACAGAACTGGCGTCATCTGATCTTATTTGCTTCTACTGTCTCTGACGTTACGTTCAAATGATTACAGATTTCTATAATGCGTGCCCATTTTAGGACTCATGGTTCAAATTGACTGTATGCTTCTAATTACCTTACCAGTATTTTAATGATCATTCGTATAATGATTTTTGTTAATTTTGTAGTAACTGAGTTTTCGGCAGAGAATGGAAGAGCTCTGGCAAAGAAGATTTCCAAGAAGTGGTACCCGGAAAATTCAATTACTTGAAAAGAATCCAACTATTGAGAAAAACATTCCATTATATCAGGCAGGGGACTGGGGTTTGTTGCCTTTTGCATCCCGTCGAGTTAAAATAGTAAGATTTATTTCATTCTATCTGCAAACATGCGAAACTTTCAATAACTCAATTTCTCATGTTTTTCTTGTTTTTAGTTATCGAATCCCCCAATTTATTCAAGACAACAGCAAGTTGGGCAAATCTCGAGTGAGTGGACTTGATGGTCGCAATGTAAGTGTTCGTGGGGGTGGTTTTGGGAGGGGTGGTGGAGCCACAACTACGTACCAATGAGTCGCGGTGATGCTCGACCGAATGGTGCTGTTGGACGTGGACATCAATTTCAGAGGCACTAGTATGAATCGCGAGGAATAGGAGGCATTTCATTTAACAGACCAATGTTGCAGAATCTGTCAGCAATGCACAGTAAGATTTTTAATAAAAGTTGAACATTTATGAGTTAAATAGTTAACAGGGTTGATTGAAAGAATTGAATTGAACGGTTTATTTATAATTGATTGATTTCTTTGTAGCATTGTCAGCAACAAAATGTTTCAGTAGCAGTCTCTCATGAAACAGGAGTTGGAATCGTCTTGGGACAAGTGAGTCTTTTTATATTTATGAAGTTAATGAATTCACGTGGTGATAACTGAATTGAATGGATGGTATTTTTATCATTAAATACTTGTATGTAGATGCATCACCGAACGGAAACAGGTGTCAATGACTGATCCAGACTTTTATGAGTCCGTAAAGAATGATCTGTACTTCGGGTTGTGATAAATCCACCCCCACCCCACCCCCACCCCACCCCAAAAAAAACGTTTTTCTATATTACAACAAGGATGGTTCATAATCTGTATACTGTTTTGTTTCAGGTGAAAATATGCCAACAGTGCCACGGTCAGCCCATATCATTTTATTAAGAATGGATCTGGAAATCTTTGTTGCGTTTTAGTTAAAATAGTAAGATTTATTTCATTCTATATGCAAACATGCAAAACTTTCAATAACTCAATTCTCATGTTTTTCTTGTTTGTAGTTATCGGGGCCGTATAAAGGGATTAATGAGAAAAAGAAGAAAGTTGCAGTGTTCTTAATCGATACTGTAGAAACTCACAGTTTTAAGTTTTCTGATGTGTTTTACAGCCGCCCTTGGTGTAAGGAATAGGTGTAAACTCCCGGTTGTTCCCATCGACGATTCTGATAATGCAATTAATTATGAAGAGATTTATTCGCTTAAATCGTTTAATTGTGGCTCTTAATATTTTTTCGGTTGTAAGTTGACTCCTTGATTCATTTGACGTATATGTATAATCATTGTCCAACCTCCTTGATTCATTCAACATATGTACGTATAATCATTGCGTCCATTCTTGATACATAATGTGGTATGGTGTTTATTGTAGATGAGGGGAATCAACGTTGTGGATCTTATTATGGTTACCGAATATGCCACATTTTGCGACACTTTTCCGACTTGCCGAGTATCAATAAGGTGAAGTTTGTTTGCAAGAGTAGCCTGCGGCGTAAAATTGAACATCGCTGTAAGATGAAAATGGGACAACAGTTACCTACAATCGATGTCGCCGCTCGGAGTTTTATCCACCGACTAGAAGAAACTTGTGGATTCCTCGAATCTGAACCTCACAGGGTTTTAATTACTAATTGCAAACTTTTGGATTCCAACTGGAACTGAAAGAGCTGGTTTAGTAGAAGATGGTCTTGTTGCTGTGATTTCAGGAGATGTGCAAGAGGTTGCAAAGGATGAGTTTATAAACGGCTTGTTAAACCACCAGTTTTTGAATTACAAAACGAATTATGCCTGCTTAACCGATTTATCGGAATAAACGAATGAAGGATTTAATTGTAATTCCGAAAGAAACCGCATCAAAACTTCGCAGAGACCTTGACCGAGCCATTGACAAATTGGTCCGCCTATAGGTGATTACAAGTTTATTTTATTTTCTTATCGTTTGAATCTCTTAAATACTTGTGTTTCTATGCAGGGCCAAAAAATTCACTCAGGAACAATATCCGAAAATGGAGGTATGAAATGCGGCGACGAACAACGATAATAAATGCAATTGTTTGCGATTATTAAGGATCGAAGGTCCTTTATAAATGTGAATGCTCCGATAACTTTCGAAGGGGTGGACGTACGACCTTGAAATTTTGGGGGTAGATACAGGTCATAGGACACTTTGGTATTGAAAATGGACCCAATCGGTGGGACGCTTAAAGGTACTGCCATAAGGGTCCTTCCTCCTTCGATCCTTTTTTACTCCATTTACGTATGGTTTATTGCACTTTATATTTCCATTATGATAGATTCCTCTTTTTTTGTACCATGTAAAAGTGTCAGACGTCAATGATGATGTTCCAATACTAATAGATCAATTAATTTAGGCATCTAAGACGCCTTTAGGAAGGAAGGAATGGTAGTTGTTACCAATGTGGTAAGAATTATACACAACACAAATTACTTTCTATAACAATTGTCTTTTAAATTTTTTTGTTGCTAGGTTTATAATGAAAAGTCAATATCAATCCTACCCATTATGGTTATATAGTTTAGCTGACCCAACCACCGGAGAAAGTTTAGCTGCAGTTATTAATAGACGTGCTGTTTGGGATTGGCCACTGATATACAGAGCATTATATGTAATTGAATATTAACGAGATTAACGATACCAAAGGAGTTGACGGTAATGCAAATTTAAACATACATGCTGATTATTTTTGTTAGGACCTTTAAATTGTTGATTTTCTCAGCCGAGGATCCCTTATGTCTTGATTACTAGCTCAATGTAACGAAGGGTTGTGGATGCTTGAGTGCAGTATTCATACACTCTAGATGACGGAACTTTTCAATCTTATTTTGTCTGTCGTATGCATGATCCATCTATAAAATCTATCAAAATCGTATAGTGCATTCGCAGATGCAGTTATTCTTTGCGAGAGTTGAAAATCCTATGATGTTTGAAGAAGAAGTAAAATCATAACCTCGTATGTTATCGGTGAGACCACACAAAATGTAAGTTTCAATGCCATCAAGTTTAAGTATTTATTGTGAAAAGCTTATGACTAACTGAAACATATTTTGGTAAAAAAAAGGTTTGGCAAATTTCGATCCTCATTTTGCCTCATTGTGCACATGGCACAGAGTTTTCTACTGTCCAATTAAGCGAGGCGTCATTTGATCTTATTTGCTTCGACTGTTTCTGGCGTTCTTCTAAGTTTAAAGGATTGCAGATTCGTCGTCTACCATTAGATTTCTATAATCTTCAGGGCTCGTGGCTCAAATTGACTGTATGCTTCTAATCACCTTACCAGTATTTCAATGATCATTCGTATAAAGTAACGTATCATTTTGTTAATTTTGTAGTAACTGAGTTTTCGGCAGAGAATGGAAGAGCTCTGGCAAAGAAGATGTTTCCAAGAGGTGCTACCCGGAAAATTCAATTACTTGAGAATAATCCAACTATTCAGAACAACGTTATCAGAGGAGACTGCATGCAATTGGCATGTGACTAGTACTTTAAACGTTAAAATTCTGACCATAAATAAGTAATGTTCTACTTGTTAAAATTCTGTAATTCTATTCAGACCTGACCATAAATAAGTAATGTTGTACTTGTAAAACAAACTAGTAGCTTATATACTTGAATTTTATTTGCAACGTATCATTTATATAACTGTTATTTTTGCGTGTTACGATTACGTTAATTTAATTAATATCTAATGACAATTTGCTAATATTACACATGTTTCCATAAAACGGTATGGATTTTGTTTTCCCCTATCTGTTTGTAAGGATTAATTAAAGGGAATTAATTTTTTCGACTTCTTCTGAAAGGGCGACTGAAGGAACCCCCGCTTCTTCCCCTGCTCCGACGGTCCAGTCTCCCTGCTATATAGTTATTGACTGTATCTCATCATCCCGGTCCTCTGCTGGAATTTCCTTGGCCCCTATGGTTTACCTACAAAAATATTACAAATTCAAACTAGCATAAAGTACATGCAATAAAATCCAATAAGTTATTTCAAATACTTTTCCTAAACTTGTTAATGATTACAGATAATTTGATACGTTGCCATAGCCACCTTGACCTCCATTAACTGAAGGACACTTTTAGTTAATGAGTACTGGGTGTGAATATATAAATATACATAATATGTATATTTATACAATATTATACAATATTATTGCTAGCCACCTGAAAATTATTAAGAATTTTAGCCATCTGGCGTGTTGATTGAGACTATGATCGTTATTTTAATTTGAAATATTTAATCCGAAAATACGCCGTACATTGTCTGAGAATATATCATAGTAGTAAGTAGTAGAGTAGATGAAGTCGTAGAAGTAGAAGACTGCGGACATGTCAATTTATTCAGCTGACCTCACCCACCCCCGTAATGACGTCAACCAGTGTTGAATCCCTTGTGTAAAATGGTTTTGCAATGTTCAGTGCAATTTTAGACGTAATTCGTGTTGTAATGAAGACTGTTCAGCTTCTCTCCAAGGATAAAGGTCATCCTAGTTAGGGGTGACTTTTAATAATGAATTAATAGTTGCATAAATGTTATCCATCCTATTGAATCAATTATTATAGTATGCTCCACTTTTGTTACAAACTATTTTACGAATGCAACGTTTGTATCAAGAAATAAAACCCACCCTCTCACCTAAAGCCCCCCCAACCCAACCTTTAATGTTACACAGTATCCCTCCCTGATTTAGGGGAAATTATATCACCTTCGCATGATATAATCAACCTTTGACCGTTACATAACTCGTCAATTCATTAATTTGGGCTGATTCAGTGAGATGGATTCATCATCCTTACGCAACTTGTATATAACCATCTTACATACGTTATATAACCATCAATATAGCCAGCCATTTCAATTAAATATATAAAACTCAAGACATGGGATAATCTTTGTACGGGTCATCAGGTCAACTCTATTAATTTGACTTATCATCATAACCAACCAGTGATGGGAATTTGTCTTTGGTTGTGAATGAATGGGGATCGGATGATCACAGCATAAATAATTTGGTAATAATAACTGAGATAAGATTTATACAACATTTATTACGACATTAGTACCTCAACGGGCTGGATAAGTGACATGTATTGAGCATGTAGAGAGGCATATAATAAGAACCCACACCAGCCGAAAGTTATCAGAACCACTTCAACCTCTACTCAATCCACCAAGAAAGTAAGTAAGCTCTTGCAAACCCAAGCTAATTTTGACATTTCTTTTATGAAATCCCAACATTATAATTTCCTCTAAACCCTACCCCACTACCCCCACTACTAGCATAACATTGGTTTGACTAAAATACTTAATTTTGTGTAGTAGGTATCCATTTCGAGGCGCAAAAATGAAGGGAATCCGAGCACTCATTGTCGCAATGATGGCAGTCGCAGCTTTCGCCCAAAACGAAACCATGGCACCAGCACCAGCACCATCTACTGGGGCATTAGGACAAGGTTTGGTTAATGGACTCTCTGTCGTTTTGACCGATACCCTGGTCACTATCCTGCCCATCGCTGATTCTTTTAACAATGGCGTCGTTAAGGTCCTCTCAAATAATGTCAATAATGCAAGCATCACTAACGCTGGCTTTCCAATCCTGACCAATGCATTTGGCCTCTAAACGACCTCAATGTTTCCATCTAAACGGTTATGAACACGGAAAATGGGGTTTGTTAATTTAATTCTAGATTAACATTCCACATTAGTTATATAACAAACTAAATGTACGTTTTAAAATTGTCATAAATTTCAAAATTTAGTTTCAATGTAGTAGATTAAAATGTATTATATGGCTAATCTGGATTTCATTGTAATTAATTGATTCTTTATTCGGAAATAAAAAAATTTTCGCATCCCAATAAATGACCCGTAAATTCGCATTATTTACAAATAAAGTTTAGCAATTTGGTTTAGATTTTCAGAGCATAGCAGTATATATTTATTTTAAAATGGTGGCAACTTTTTGTTACAAATTTTCATCAAAACTGATTAACAATCTTTCTATTGTCAAAATTAACGTTAAGCGACTAATTGTTTGTTTAATTAAAGTTATTGTCATTGGTAATAAACATAAAATACTAATATTATTAAAACAATCTTTGTTTTTGACAAAATGCATCTTTTTTAAAATGAATATTTAATGTTTCTAAATAAAAAAATGGCATTTTCTGCCCAAAATATGCCTTATAGTAGAGCTTCCTGGAATGAGTCCTCTATTTATCTTCAAGACACGGAACCAACTTTATAAAGTTGCACATTTTTATTTCCGAATAATCAGTCAATCAATAGCATCAAAATCTGGTTTAGCCATGTACTACATACATAATAGCCCTACCACACCTTAATCTACATTAAATTTTGGAATTCATCATAATTAACAATTTAAAAATACATTCAGTTTTTATTGAATTAATGTGGAATGTTAATCTAGAATTAAATTAACAAGTCCCATTTTCCTTGTCAATATCCGTTTAGCAAAACCGGTCGTTTAAACATTAATGTGGTTTTAAGAGTGGTTTTAAGAGTGGAAGGGGATTTCACGTCATTAGGCCTCAACGAGACCAGATATAAGTGATAAGGTAACGTCGGTGATGTTTATATTATTTAGATTATCCGAGAGAACTTGAGCGTTGAGGTTGTTGAATGAATTATTGATGGGCAAGATAGCGAGGGTGGTGTTTGTCGCACCAATCCCGGTTCCAAGCACACCACCGTTTGCGAATGCTCCAGTGAGCAAGCCTGGTGCGGCCATAGCTGCGACAACCATCATGGAAAAAATGAGGACTCGGATTCCGTTCATTTTTGCGTCTCGAAAATGGATACCTAAAAAACAGGGAAAAATCAGTTTAATATAATACAAAATGGAACATGATGTCATTAGGGGGGCAGGGTGGAAGGGAATTATGGTTGTGGTGCGGGGCTTCCTGAAATGTTGTCAAAATTCCCAAGAGCTTACTTTTCTTGGTGGATATGGTAGAGATTGAAGGAGGTTGTGATGACTTTGGGTGGTGTGGGTTTTCTTTTTATACCCCTCTCCATATGCTCAATACATCTCCTAATTCAGGTACTCTTCAACATCGTAATAAGTCTTATCTTGTTATTGCAAATCTATTCATACTACTGTGATCATGCCATCCCCCTCTGTCCAACATGCCAATTAATAGGTTGACCTGATGACCCCTCGAAAGATGTCTCAATTTTAACTTAATGGCCATTTACCAATACCTTGCCATGTTATATCAAAGCCTAGGTTTATGTAATGAATTTCATTTCGTGCGTCATCATGTACGTCAAGATGGTTATGTAAAGAGAGAACCATTCATACTGGACATGCCAATTTATTCTGCTGACCCCATGACCCTCACAAAGACACTCGAATATGTACTAAACACTTGTATAATTGTTGGTTGGTGATGCTTGTGAAGGTAGTGCATTAGCTTATCGTGATGGGTTCAAATTGATGGTCATGTAATACATATTTGCATCATTTAAACCACATTTTTATACCTATTTTTATATAGAAACATTCGAAAATCCTTGACTTTATCCACACCCATCCCACTCCATCCTCTCGTGATCATTGGGATTTGTATGGATAAGCATTATGCCAATTGATGATTGAGTTGACCTGCCGACCTCAATGAAGATAATCTCATGTGTCTCTCTAGTAATACCTTCTAGTGTTATACGAAAACCGACCATAACATTTTGGTTGAAACTTGAGAATGTGCGTCAATGGTTACATAATATAAGTCATGAATCAATGGCATAAAGTAATGAATAGAAATGATGGTGAATTTTACATTGTTAAATTCAAGGGTTGATTATACCATACCACGCGAGGACTGGATGGTGGTGGTTGGAACAATGGAGACTGAAAGTGTTTTCAAAGGGGTGCAAAGAGGGTGCATTACAAAACATTTCATGACTAAAATTTAAAATATCAAAGAAAACACATTTTACTAGGATTTTAGAAATCCTTAAATTAGGGACGAATTGATAATTTCCAAGGGTGAGTACTTGTAGTGAGTGGGTTCAATCCAGATGTAAATCTCGTATGGATAATGGAAATCAAATGCTCTCGTGTATAATGGGAGCAATTAGCTCATTTTTTTTACATTTCGTGAAAGTGAAGATAAAAATGCTTAATTGTTTAATGTTAATTCTCAACAATTTAAAAAATGTTGAGCTACCAAATTGTTATCCAAATCCGCAAAAAATATTTACATTTGCATGTTTTTGCACATGAATCACATACTAAAAGATCTAGCCACCTATAAAAAATTATGTTGTAAAAAAAACTCTTGTAAATCATTATTTTCCAAGTTTCTGGGGGTGTCTTTACGGAGAATTATTTTTCCAAGAATTATTCCAGCTTAATTTAAACCCATGGGGAAGGGGGCATGGTGAGGTTGAAAACCCCTCCGCCTGGGAAACATGCAACATTCGCGTGACATGACATGATTATGTTCATGATCAATCGTTGACCTTTACATAATTCACCGTCATTTCTATTCATTAAGAGATGGATGCATTTTTACCATTTTACATAATTTACATGACATCTTACATAAGTACCATCAATAATCAAAGCAGGCATTGCGACATAATGTTCATTGCATACATAAACCTCGGTTCTTCCACACGGCGAGGTATGGGTAGATGATCATTATGTATAAACTAGAGACATGGGATTATCTTCATTAGGGTCATAAGATCAACTCCTTTAATAAGTTCGGCTGTGCATCTATCTTGGGTTTGTCAACACTCTTCCAACAAGTGATATTATGACGTTGGTTGGTACCTCAAGTGACATGTACTGACTGACTGAGAGCATGTGGAGAGGGGTATAAAAATTCATTATTCGGAAATAAAAATGCTCAACGTTATGAAAAGTATATTTACTTTTAGATATCATCAATCTGCCTTAAAAATACCATGAATCAGCCTTACCGTAAAACTACCTGGGCACCTTACTCACCCTATACTCAAAAGTGAGTTTAATTGAGTATAGTTTTCAGTTTGCAGATTATGGTATAAAAATACATGTTTAAAATGGCATGTGAATCTCTTGCATCACATTGCACAAGATATTCCATTTTTATCGTTTAAATTCAACAAATTACGTCACACCGACTACGCCGTCCGCAAATGCAGGATAAAATGAATAATTCATGCATTTTGCATTCCCTCTCTAGGAAACTTGCACAATAACCCGAGAAAAGATGATCAGAGCTGGATGCCTCAGATAGAAGGCTTGTGTCGACCGACATGCATAGAGTTTAATATTTTCATAACCAAACCACCAAAACAAACTTTAAAATCCAGTGTCAAATACCAAAAAGGTGAGAAATCACAAACAATCCCCAAATGTTTACCAGCTTGTTTACCAGATAAAAATGCTAAACAAGGCTAGAAGAATTTATCCCCAAATGCACTCTCCAGTCTCACACGTATGATCTAACAAGCCGTATTAATTAGCACCTTATTCCTTCTGTCTGCATCATTTATAATGATCCTCAACATGAGGTTACCGACCCGAGTTGAACACTAACTAAACTATGGATATTTTGCAAGTACAAAATCAGTCGCACTTACTAGTAGTAAGTTACTACCAATGTCCAGCTCAAATGCATCATTCTCACATCACTTTAAGAAGTCGGTCCGATACAAGTCTTCTACTTTGCTTTAAAATGTCCCCGTGTCAAACCAGCCTACCGTTTTCGTACATGACAATTTTGTTAATTTCTACCTTCCTTGGTGTAACTGGTAAGAAAGCTCAGTCATTATGAAATCCTTTATTATACAAATAATCGCTTATCACGAAAAATTTACATCTTTAGTTATCTATGGCCAAAGCCAGGATCCAATCGGAAAGGATTGCCATGCCAATAACTCACATTCAAAAGGAGACGAAGTTAACTTTGGAATTTTAAAACAAAAAGGCTTAGATTTGGGGAAAATGGTGGTTCAATTTTGGCTCGAAAATGGCATCACAACAAACACAAAGGCCGAAATACCCGTCCACGAAGGAGGGAAATTTAATGAAAAAACGCAAGAAAGAAAGTCTGGAGGAGCACTTGAAAAAGGAATTATTGATTGGCTAGCTCTATTAATTGGATCGAATGGGAAAACGTTAGGGGTATGCAAAATTTGCAAATAAACTTTTACTAAATTATTTGGCGTTAATAAATCCTTTTGTTCTTTGCATTTGACAGGAATTCTTCAGGGATTATCAAGTAGAAAGTCTGTATGAGATGATTCACATGTTTTTCAAGTGGATATTCATGTTGTATGCGGGCCTTTTAATTGCGTAACGTTAATTTCAACAGGGACGAATTTTGCGAAATAAATAAAAGCAATTTGGTCAAATTTTATGGGTGGTGAAATGCCAACTAAATTCCTACTTTCACCAAGCTCGTTGTTTTTATTAATGTAAACTCGGAGACTTGACCTTTCACCTTACACAGCGAGGGGGATATATAGTACACACAAACTTGTCGAAATCACTCTTTGTGTGGAATTATTGCTTTACATATGTTAGTGCAAGAATTCAAACCGAATTTGGGAGATTATTCGATTTCGAGACTAGGATTACATGGTGACTTGGGATTAGATTTTTAAATTTCTCGATTAAGATTTAGGATTTGGATTAATTAATCCAGGTCGTAGTTATCTAACGAGTAGAAAATAAAAGTTGATTTTGTAGGATTTATATGATAACATATTTTCATTTGATTTTCTCAAAATTCATAATTATATTCATTAATTAAGGGTATAGGATTGCAAAGTTGGTCAACAGCGTACATCTATTTTAATCTTATCCTCTACTCGCAGGCGTATGTAGGATTGACCTTTGCCCATAGCGAGGAGGAGAGTATAAGTACAAACTTGCCAAAAATGGTTTTTTTAAATAAATATTTCCAAAACTTCCACTAATTTGATCATTTTAAAATTGATTGCACGGCAGGAATATTAAATTTCTCATGCATGTTATATATATATATATTGGGAAAAAATTATTACTGCTTTATATGTAATATGGTCACTCATGAAAATATATATGCTATATGCTTCCAAAGAAATGCCTATTCCAAGCAATTGATGGAATTGGTGGCATGTCTTGAGAAACTGCAGGACAATACTAAGAACAGGACAGTACTCGGAGATGACTTAGTGGCAGGTGCTAATAACGATTTATAAGCTTGCAGTTTGTATTTAGTATTGCTTTTATTTATTATTTTGCACCATGATAAGTGATTTACAATTTAAATACCTTTCAATAAATTAATGATGTACATTCAACAAACATTATTAAAAAACTTTTAAAGTTTGAACGTTTGAAGAAGGATTTGCTATTGATTTGAAGTCGCTATTTGATTTCAATAAGGGATTTCTTCTCTGAAGCACTGATTCGACCTTTATGTTCACGAACCGTGAGCTCTGTTACAACCCCACTATAATTGCAATTACCTGTGACATGCAAAATCCCTTCGTTGTTAATTGACATGGTGACCTCTATCCGCTGATGCTCAGCTTTAGCTGGTGGAATTCCATTCAAGTAAAACTCACCGACCTTGTGATTGGAAACGGCAGTCGGATGTTCCCCTTCGTAGATGACGATAAGAACAGAAGTTTGGTTATCATACGCAGTTAAATACGTTTCTGTTTTCTTCGTGGGAATGGGACAGCTTTTAGGAATGATGACAGACATGCTGCCATCGAGCAGCTCGACTCCTGTAGCATATGGTGTGACATCTGACACCTTCATCTCAACAAGAGCCCGATGGCGACCACCCAAATTCAATTTCTTAGATTTTAGCTGGGTTTCCAAATTTCCAGTAAGAATTGCAGCTTGAAGAGCAGCTCCACAAGCAACGGCCTCATCAGGGTTGACGGATTTGCTTAGAGGTTTTGAAAAATAAGTGGTCAGCATTTCCTGAATTTTAGGGATTCGTGTTGATCCCCCAACCAGTACAATTTCATGAATGTCCTCTTTACGCAGTTTGGATTCTTGTAATGCTTTTTCAACCAAGGTTATGGTTTTGTCAAAATAGTGCTTGTTAATCTGCTCGAATTGATCCCTGCTAAGATCAACATCCAAATCTAATTTGCCATCAATAGCGTCAAGATTTATGTGAACGGTATGTCCTTCTGATAAAGCTATTTTAGCTAGCTCGCAAACGTTTCTCAGTCGTCTTTGTCGACGTTGTATTTGGGCTTGAAGGATTGGGTCTTTATCATCCTCCCTGCCTCGCATCAAGTCCACATTGTGCTCCGATTTAAATTGTTTTATGCAATACTCCATAATGGAAGTATCAAGATCTTCTCCACCAAGATGTGTATCCCCGTCAACTGCTAACGCTCGTATTTGATTGCGATTCATGTTCAAGATTGAAATGTCAAAAGTACCGCCACCAAAATCGTAGATAAGGATATTTCGATTTTGTGGAATATTTGGGTCGTCCAGTAACGTGTATGCAAACGCTGCAGCTGTAGGTTCATTAATAATTCGAATTACATTAAGACCGGCCATGGCTCCAGCGTCTCGGGTGGCTTGACGTTGACCGTCATTGAAATAAGCAGGCACAGTTACAACGGCATTAGTTACATTTCTTTTTAGAAAGCTTTCTGCCACCTTTTTAAGCTCCACGATAACTTTGGCACCGATCTGCTCAGGGTAGTAAGTTTTGCCATGAACTTCAATTTTTGGTTTGTCTAATTCCTTAACGACTCGGA
Organism: Folsomia inoculata; assembly: GCA_034695825.1. Lineage (NCBI taxonomy): Eukaryota > Metazoa > Arthropoda > Collembola > Entomobryomorpha > Isotomidae > Folsomia > Folsomia inoculata. The sequence goes on along the minus strand of JAQIWQ010000304.1, from coordinate 5,302 downwards.
AGGGCCAGTTCTTTATGTCTTGCTGTACCCAGGGATCATCAAACGGTCGACCAATGAGGCGTTTGGCGTCAAAAATTGTGTTACCGGGATCTAAGAAGGATTGGTTCTTTGCAGGTTCCCCAACAAGTTGAGTACCGTCAGGTTTGAATGCGACATAACTTGGAGTGGTATTTTTTCCGATTGAATTTGGAATAACGGTCATCTGCCCCTCCCAGAATATTGCTACGCAAGAAAATGTTGTGCCCAAATCAATACCGATGGCAGGTTCTAATTCGGAGTTTTCACGGTATTCAAGACATAATCGTTGAAAGTGTGATTCGATCAATGATTTTACATGGTCGACATTCTCTTCGCTCAAGCCACTGAATTCTGAGAATGTCTGCGCTTGTGATAAAGTGTGAAAATCAAACAAGTCTTTCGGTGTGAGAAATTGAGATGACGCGGTGTTGCTCCGATGCTTGTCAATTTCATTCTTGTACAACTCAAAGCATTTTTTGACTTTTTGTTCTTCCTGAATTCTTGCTTGTTCAACACCTCGTTGGAAATCTTCAATATGCTTTTTGATCAATTTGTTTAACTCTTCTGTCAAGTTTTCTAAATTATCATTGTCATCGAACTGCTCTAAAAATGTATCTACAACGGACTGTTTTGCAGAAATCAAACCAGCATCATCTGCCGTGGCTGGATTTAGATTTGTCAAGGTTTCCTTGAACTGATCAATAATATTTTCAATTTCTCCTTTGGGGTTAGGTTTGGTTGGTTTTGCAATTGCCGCATAGGTTTGAGACCGAGTTTGAATTTGTTGTGGTTCAGGGGTACAATATTCGGAGGTTTCCATGTCTTCCACTTGATCAAGCACCGGATTAGAATGGCTGGAAGATGGATAATTCTCGTGGGCTGTTCCACTTGTCTTGGTTATGTTTAATTGCTTCTGAATTTCCGTAAGGATCAAGCTTTTGTCAATAGCATAGTTCCCTAAGTTGACTACATTCGTTATCTTCTGCAGTATATGTTCTGACTCTTGGGTTGAATTATCAAAATGTTGATCGTCAAGTATGTGTATTACTTTGTTGATCGTTGACCTTAAAAATTCCTCTGAAGTACGTTGATTATTCCTATTGGACAAGACACAGGTATTGAGAACGTCGTCAAATTCAAGTTCAAGAAGTCCCCTAAACTCCGACAGGATGGAATCCGAACAGTGTAATTTTTTAGCAGAGATTCTCAAATCTGCGTCTGCCTTTTCACGTTTAATGGTGGCAAATTGAAGGAGCTCATCTTCTTGCCAACTTGCAATTTTGCCTGGCGAGTCTGCCGTAGTTGGGTAGTTATTTGCCAAGGCCAGATCCAAGTCAGCTGTTAGCTTATCCACCTGTTCTTTTAGATGGCTACGTTGAGCTTGGATGGAGTTTTGAACATTTTCTTGAATTTTATTCCATTCTTCATGCAGCTGTGTCTTCAGAATTCCTTCCTGGATGTTGACTTCAATTTGAGATAGACCCATAGTAGCAGTTTTGAAATTGTCTATTGCTTCCCTCAATCCCACTTCGTGATCGGTGGTAGATCTGAAACCGTGTGTTTCAAATTGCTTTCGATAAAAATTCACAGCGTTTTTTGTAGCAACGTCGATTTTTGTGTTTTGCTCAGCTAGTTTCATTTTCATTTCCTGCAGAATTTGATCTAAAAGAACCCTCCATTGGTCATGGGTGCGGTTTAGTATTGGGGAAGTTGGTAATTGGTCCAGATTGAAATTGGCGATAGCGATTTCAATAGCATTTTGCAGTATATCCAATTGAGCTTTTATAAAAGGCTCGAAGGTCTCGGTCGTCCCTTTGGTCAAGGTTGCTGGGTCAATTATCTTTTTACCTTCATCCAGTACTGCAGCTGTGGCATTTTGACACAACTTTGTAATGACGTTACGAACATCATCGCATGTTTTCATGCTATTTTCGTACACAGCATCCAGTTTTGACGTAAGCAGTTTTTTAAATTTGGCAAGAGTTTTTGCATTATCAATTTGACTAGTCTTATCGAAACTGTCGATTTGTAGTTTTCTATGTGCGACATACCATTGTTGGAAACTATCGTCAAATTGAGCGTTGATGTCATCTTTCAATAAATTCGCATCGATGAATTGAGTAATTTCTTTCTGCAAGAGATCCAAAGCATTATCTATTAATTTGTTAAGTCCATGAGTCGTATCATCAATTTCATTCTGCAGTTGGATTAGACTTCCTTCGATTTTGTAGTTAAATACTTCCTTTGTACCAGTTACGCTTTCCTTGCTAATACCAAGTTCATTGAGGGTCTTTTCAAACTTCAATAAATGAGTTTGTATAACAGGTTGCAAAAACTTCTTCAATAGTCCTTCATGATTCTGGTGTTCGATCCCTTTAGGAATTCTCGATATATGACTTTTTACATCCTTGTCAAACAATGTGACAGCTTCATGTACAGCCATTTCGACTTCTTTACTGATTTCTTTACAACGCTCTGTGGCAGACTGGGCTTCAAAACGGAATGTTTCCTCCATTTGGGCCCGATTTGCTTCATTAATTTGAATTCGAGCAATTTTGATGGATTCATCAAATGCGTTGAGATATTTTGCTGGTAAGTTCGTCAAGATTTCTGAGAAGTTATTCAAATTAATCTGTTTCTTGAATGAATCCAATTCCTGCGTGAACTGGCAGGTAACTTCGTTTTTGATCTGAGCAAATTTGGCTATTTCTGATTTTTTGTAATTATTTTTGATCATGGAATAGGCAGCTTTGATGTTACTTTTTAGTTTTTCTTCGTACTTGTTTTTAGTGTTCGAGAGTCCAAATTTTTTGATACTTTTGTATTTGGCAATAGTTTGCCTTTCCACATTGATTTGAATTTCGTGCAGATGGTCAAGACTTGCAATGGTGTCAAATGAGATGTTCTCCATCTCTGATCGGTAATATTTCAAGCAGTCCTCAAGAGCAGCTTCATTTGATGCTTGAATGTTGACATCAGATAGGTTTTCAGGGACTAGATTTAAATTATTGTTGAATGCTTCAACATATTTATTAATTAGAACGAGAAACTGTGCTCGACTAATTGGAGAATTTGTGTGGATCCCAGTCTTGATAGGAATACCGCCAGGAAGAATCAGGTCTTCAAGAAATTGTCGAAGTTTTCTTGCAAATTTTGGCGATAGTTCTGAAATTCGACCTTGAAATTCTGTTTTCTTTGCAGTTTCCCCAGGAGATGGAAGTAAGCAACAATTAATATTTTTGAAAGTGTTGCGTACCAATGCCCTGGAAGTCAACGTTTCTGCAGACGCATTTGGGTTTAGAATCCTATCTGTACTTAAACGCCATGATATGTATGAATCGCCATCGGCTGTACCATAGTCGTACGTGTCAGGGAATCCCCAGTCTCTAATAAGAATTATTAGTTTCTGAAAATATCCTTCAATTTGTGGTTCATCAGGATCATCGCTGAGCAGGGGACGGGTTGCTGTCTCACAAAATGTGGAAAAAAGTTGCAGAACGTTTTCTCCAAGAGAATGCACCGTGTTGTACATTAGACATGATGAAGCAAGAAGACTAAATCCAGCCAAACCGTTCCATTCTCGTTGTCCTGTCCACTTGTCAAATAGACCTTGACTGTCCATTATAAACAAAGCAAACTCTGACCCATCTTGTTGTTGCAGTATAAATGGACGGTTCCACATCCAAACACCCGTCGTCATTCTTTCGGTCCCGTTTTGAAAATGGAACATTTCGGTATTTGAATTTAGATCAATAGTGGGTGTTTTTTTACGATCCAAGCAGTGAAGGTATTTTATTAGGCAGCTTAAAAAATACGATTTCCCTTGACGTGCTTCACCAGCAATGCAAAGAATTGCGAATGGCATTTCCCCAATTTGTGATAGAATGGACTCTGTTTCTTTTGTCATGAATCTCATGCGGGACAATTGGCTACCGTTTCCACCCTCTTGCAGCTGAATGATACAAGTGGGCATTCCATCCTTCGTGGGATCGCTAGGGGGTTCAGAAATTTGCAGTGTGTTTCCAGTGTCGTCCTCCTTGTCATCATGAAGCGGGTTGGCTTGAAAAGGTTGCTTTGCTGGAATAATTACATATTTAAGTGGTTAATAATTTAATATGTAAAAACAAGAAATAAAGATATCTGAATTTTTATAACAGTATATTTTAACACTATATAAAGTCAACATTCTAGATTATCATTAAGTATTTGGAACAAATGCTTTATGGTAATGCTCTGTCTGTCTGTCCGTCCGTCCAATTGCTCTCAAACTTTCGAACCGTTCAATATTTTAAAATTTTGCTTTCGTCATTTATGTCATGGTTCTCAAAAATAAGTATCAGTAACCAAGGATCAGATTCTCGGCAGTTGGTGAATTTTATCGAAATGAAATTTGACGAAAATTTTTCGACATAATGTAAACAAATTTAACGAAATTGTGAAGGACCGTTTTTTGGTCCAAGATTTTGAATTTTAGTGATATAACAATTTGCAAAAATGCTGACAAATTAGGCGAAAACGGATGTGACATGAAAACAAGGTTTAAGTATAGATTTGTATACTACACTCCTTTGTTGAGGTGTGTATTTAATCCTTTGTATGAAAATACCTTCGATTGGATTGGATTGGATTGTGTTTATTCAAGTGACATTTACATATAACCGCAATTCTTTTCAACATAAAGTCACATTCTCATCTATATAAAATTTGAAAACAAAAGTAATGAACTATATCCTAATAATGTATTGCATAGTACCTACAAGGTACCAATTAATGCTAACGATACTTATTATGTGTACATGTCTTGCCTTATTTTTAATATACGCTGTCGTACTTCCCCTTCAAAATCACAAAATGTCCTTGCTCTTCTGTAACTGACGGGCAATTCATTCCGTAACTTAATTATTTGATAATGGCATGACCCTTGGGCGAAACAACTTCTAAATCTAAAGCTTCTAACTATCTAACTATCTAGCTTCTAAATCTTGGTATATTTATCATTGACTCGTCTTTCATGTCACGCTCCGAAATTCGGATGGGAAACAATTTACGAAAGGATTAGGAAAGTGAGCTGTCATGCAAAACGTGTTTGTATAAAAATTCGAGAGCATAAACATCTCTCCTCTCCTGAACATTTAAAATACTACATTTTTCTAGCATGTTCTAATTTTCCTTACTGCTGCATGGCTTATCTAGAATGATGACATCCTTCATTTTAAATATTTGATTATTCAACATATCTAACTTGCTTTCACAGATAAAGCCCCAAATTGGTAAGCAGTAGTCA
>JAQIWQ010000303.1:0-19350 GCA_034695825.1 Folsomia inoculata | reverse complement strand
ATTAACCATGATATCAACTACTCTTTTCACTGTTTTCCAACAGTTAGATAAGACGTATATGCGTCACTAAAAAGTTAGAATGTCCTGAACCCAATTTTGAAATAGCATTTAAAAACAGTTAAACGCCTCAACTTTGAAGGACGGCGTGAAATTCAATGCCATGCATAGCTCAACATTTAAATATTCATGGTTTTAATATTTTAGAAGGAAGCCGGGCAAGCCATGCGGGTCATTAATTTTTAACGAACTGTCTGGACTTTCAAGCATTTGAGGTAGGTCTATTTGAGTATGTCGATATGCATTGGCAATTTTGTCAATTGTATTTCAATATTGATTATTTTTTATTGCACGCCCAACACTCTGGTAACCCACTAAACTATAAACCGAAACATATATTTATTTATTTCCAAAGAATGTTTAAACTGTTCAGCTCAAAATACAGGTTAAATATGCAATTTGTTTGCTTATCAATATTAATATTAAACGCCTCATGTGTTGTACTACCCGACCCGGCGGACTAAAATTGCATGAATCGAGATAAGGATAAGGAAAGAATCCGACGTATACGCCTTTAAGCTTTCAAATCTATGAAATCATGTTGGAAACTTTTAGAAAACAATTGAATAAAGTGAAATATCTGACCCTGAACACCAATGCGATTCAAATATTTAGTTGTTATCGATCTAGTTGCAATGGTCGGAGACGGACTCCAAGGAGTCTTTATACGGTTTCTTAAATTTCCTCAATGGACAAGTTTTATAACATGTCTAGCCATAAAATTTGCTGTACAATGTAATGATGTTAACATTCGACATAGAATGAGCAAGAAATTGAGTAAGAAATGTTGGACATGGCGTGAAGAGTCATTAATTCCGGTAATTGGGATAAATATAGCTTGCGTTAGGAAACCATCAGCTCTGACCGCACAGTATAACGTAAATTGACCGAATCCTATTATTTGGATCATCCGTGTCCAACCTTAACCACCCCTGGCTTACAACTCCTCCACAATTTTGTAATGCTTCAAGTATGCCTCTTGATTTTGAAAAAAACGCTTAAAATTCAAAACACGAGATGTGGAAAATCCAGTAATTTTTCATGAGTATTTCCCAAGAATAGGGGGTGGAGTAATGATTAAGACATCTGTTCTAAGTCTGGCATAACACACCGACTGTCCGGGTGGAAACGGGATCAGAATTAATGATTGTGACTTTGTTGACGTAAGGTCACTTTGACATGAGATGCGATCCATCCACTGGACCATTATCTCCCAACTTTTGCATAGACTCTCAGTTTAAAGTGCTGGGGACGTAACAATGCAGACGAAGTAGTAGCAGCAGTATGGACCCTGACATGGAGGAATTCTGTGTATGATAATTGACAAGTGACAAATGGAGAAAAGTCTCCTGGTCACCCATCAGCGAGACGATCCATCACCCAGTGTCACCCTCTGACACGTTAACTTCACTTCAAACCAAGGGCTCTCCTCCTCCTGCCAGGCAAATATAGATCACATCCATCTAACCTTCCTATCGCCCATAGATCTTTCGTATTAGTCTTCTCATTTAAAATTGCGTACTCCATCAGCAATATGCATAAACCCTTCAATCGGAAAGCACGCAAACAAGAAATACCTTCAACAACAATGTTGTTTAAACCAAAAGAAAAACATAGACTATACATAAGCATCTGAGGAGTCACTGGACTGGATGACCAAATATTTTGGGCCTTGCCTGTTACAATTCAAATACCAATTCAAGTACCAAATGCTGGTAAACTGACCAGCAAAAAAAAATTTCCGTGAAAAGACTCAGAGGCCAGCCTGCAACTAACAGGATTTTGTATTTTTATGATCGCAATGTTAACTACATGTGATACACTCTTATCTACGATACGAACGTTATTAAACATCCAAATTGCAATGATGTGAAAGTAAGCAAGATTGCGTAATTAAAGTTTATTTAGTTCCCCCAGGAGACGGGTTGGATGCCGGTCCGGGTTTCCTGACCGGAAATGCCCTTGAGTTTCTGAGAGATAGGATTGACGTCAACCGGGTGCTGGTCGATACTTAGTTGCGGTGGAGTCACCTTGGGCGAAATAGCCGTAGCGTGGAAGACTCAATAGGTCCAAACCCGTTTCCCCAGAGATCTATGCAGCTACGAGTACGCTCCATTACCTTTCTCTACTTTCCCATTGATTCTTTCTCTCGGTTCAAGGACATAACTGCTATTTCCGTGATTTTCGCCATGCTCAGCTTCACAACATCCCTTTAACATCAAATCAACATCTCTCATCATTGCTTGCAAGCAAACCATACGGTTGACGGATGGATACATATCATGTTAAAAGCATTTTCCCATGTACTTCTACAAATCCGACAACACAATTTTCCATTTAACTCTATTACAAAAGGAGAGTGATGCTTTTACTTTATCTCTTCTACACTTTGGGGTTTTACTCTACTTCTCATGTTGCATATGTACTCGTAAAATCGTATTTACTTTCTGCTAAACTTTAGCATCATAGAGAAACTTTATCTAAATTCGCATCAAGAGGACTATGTACTTTCCCTGCCCTGACCTTCCCACTCGCATTACTTCCGAATAAGTCAAGCATCCTTACAAAAGCAAGCATACAAAATTCAGTAAGTATATATGACGCCAAGTAAAAACAATACTTTATATTCAACTACAGTAGATTAAACTACGACAAACACAAATAATTTATTCCTGAGCATGAAACACAAGTGTTTACAAAGAGCTTACAGACATTTCCTTCCGTAACTCGTTTAATCTGTTGAAAAACGACATGTTTAAGCTTTGAGATTATTTCTGTGTACTGAAGTCAGAGAGACGGCGGATACATTAGCATTTAATAAACATCACGGAGAAAGTAATGTGCATGCATTGGTTCTGTAATGTGGATTCAGTTTCCTTAAACGAAGCGCATTTATTTATGCTCTTTCTAATTATGGTTCTTGTTCTAGTGACGAAGTAACAGCATTAGGCAAGAGGTAACAGATGAACAAAATTTACGACTACGGAGTTATTTATGTCTTTACCACCACCATCGGCAGCTACCAGGAAAATTTATGAGAAGGCAAACTCTAAATCTTGAAAAAAAACTCTTGGTTTAAAAACATTATGAACAGACAGCAATGTGACATATTATTATTAGACCATTTACTTTGAATTTGGCATGAAGATAGTACGCCGTTCTGACAAAAAAGAAGCTCAAATGTCAGAGTAATGAAACTGATACTGCCGTACTTTGAATCTTGTATTCAAACGGTATCGATCTCTACTGGAGACATGATTACAAAGAGATATTCATCAGATATCCCTCATTATTGGAAATTTAACTCATTTTGGGGTACTCCTGCTGCAAATTCAAAGGTGCTGCTCCTGTTTGCATGTCTCGACTGCATGAGCAGACCGGGTTAATGATAAAAAAAAGAGTTCCTTGTTCCAAAGGACTGTCTATGCCCCAATACAAACAATTGACAATGGATGCAGTGAACGCTTGAAACGAGAGCAATTAGCTCAGTCCGACCCTCCAAGTCAGAGCAGTCAAAACATTGAAGGGTCACACTGACTGAAACTGACCAACATTATGTAACACACTAAGTTTTATGCGGCGGACACGGTTGTAAACATACACGGGGATATTACAGTATACCCATGGTCTTAAATAAGATATTTCAGGCAACTTATCTATTATGAGAAGAATTCCTGGGGGTCAAAGAGTAGTAGTGCACATCATTTTCTTGTACTTTATTCCTAAGTACAGATCAACCACATCACACTGCAGTTGTTTTTAAAATACAAAATTCTCGAACTGAACCATTTTTTATAAGTTGGAGTAATGGTTGGAAATGATGTTCATATGCTTTACAGAATGCTTAAAACGGTGGTGAAAAGAAGTTGCGGATAAGTAAAGTCCATTTTTTTGTATGGTTGTGAGTTTTGTGGAGAGATGGATTACCGAATTGTGGAGACCAAAGGAAAGCAACAGGACCACATCGGTCTTAAAGAGATCGTTTTTAAAGAATCAGTGCCCCACATGGACAATGATTTGTCTCGTAAAAAACCTCATGATGAGCACACATGTTGCTTCCACAATGCAGGCACTGATCATCTCTCTATCGGTTTGTCAGTGATGTGGCCAACCACAACTTGCGTTTGCGAATTATTAATAAACTTTCAAGAACGAGTTGTAATTCGCCGACTCAACGACTGCAAATCAAATTCGCAAATTCTACAAGTTTACTTGGAACAGCGCCTTTGTGAAATTTATTGTCCATGCAACTGGACCAAAGTTTAGGACGAAAGTATGGATGACCTGTTTGTGGCAAAGTAGGAAAAGGAAGGGTTGAAGTTGAAGACGTTGTTGGAGTGAAACCTAATCCTGGAAGTGAATGTTTTGTCACATCGCAACCTCATCTGCTCTTCTTTTAATGGGCTCAAATTTTTCCTGATCCGGTTTCAACTGCGAGCTTTTCGCTTTTTACCAATACAAACAAATCCAGCGTCCAGACTATTGAGTGCAACATAATGCTCAAGTGATGTGATACTCAATTCTTCTACGTACTATTAATACATAAGGAACGATAAGCCATGAACTGACAACTGACCCCAATTGCATTGCAATGCAGGCAGACACAAATCTGGTCCAACCTCAATATTAACCAAATGCTTTATTCATTATACTGAACTGTCATAAGTACTGACTTCTTGGGGTTCACACGATGAGAAAGCAAGTGGCGGTGTCACCAATGACCAAAGATTGGGTACTAATTACGATAATAATTGCCTGTTCGTATGTCTTTCTATTTCAACAATATCAAGGTTTAACTGACATGACATAAATCTGGAGTTTGGAACAGTTTAGAGTGTTTCAAAGCAATTTCATCACACTTCTAAGAGAGAGAGTCGAGTCCAAAGTTTCTGCTTATTGTTATTGTTAGAATGACCATGAATCGGTTAACTTGATATCATGTGAGGGTAAAGATACGACGAAAATGTTACAGGGATTAAAATAATGCAATTCTATCCTGGTTAAGTTTTCTTTAAGTTCCGAAAATCTATATACACCGCTCTGATTTGTCCTCTAATTTCAATTGGCATTTTAATTCATGGGACACAAAAGAGTTTTAATCTGTCGTTGGTTGGTAAAGAATGTGTAAATAAAGGTAGAAAGAAAAAATAAACCGAGGTCAAAAATCCAATCCACGCAGAATTCGCATTCTTTGAAAACGACCTTGATACAATTTCTGCGACGATGATTCCGTTTTTTGGCAATTGGTTAAACTACAATTTGTTGATTCCGACGGTTTTCTGTCATTGCACTGTGGTGTCACATCCGGCGTTTATTTATATACTTTGTTCGGTACAGTAAGAAGAGAACACTGTTTCATTGGAAAGACGGTGATACATATATAGACCATTTCAATATTTACAAGATTCTCAAATTTAACAATTTGTAGATTAAAAATTGCAAATCCTGTAATCAACTTTGGAACTATTAAAATTGAAGTTTTGTAGACGAAATAAACGTATCACATAAATATGCATAAAAAACCGGAAATCCACAGTCATAAATGACATAAAGTAAATGGAATAGCTGCCTTGGCCCTGATTTCACCAAATACGCCATTTCACGGATCTAAATTCACTAAAAGAAATGGCAATGTAAGAAATTCGCACATTGAAGCAGATGTTTGGCTTCGGATTCTGACACCACGCCACTCAATCTGAAAATTATGCATTATGCTTGGCACAGACAGAGGATTAAAAATAGCCCGGAAGGACTATGACTGTGCTGAGGTGAATTGATTTAGTGCTTTGTCGAACATAAAGTTCACTAAACAAACTAATCCTGTTAACTTCAGTGCCCAAGATGTACTCTTTCTTTGTGGTAGGTGTATGCATGGTGATGACCTGGGTTATTTATTTATTTACTCGGAACACGTTTTTAGCCCTATAGTGAATCTTCACAAGTGGCCTGTTTTAACAAGAATTTACGTCTGCACTTGCATATTTTTGCGCATTTCAACATGCAGTGCAATGCAACTCTAAATTTAGACATTTATTACTACAGTCAAACCTTAAAATTTTATAGAAGTTTATTTGGATTTGAAAGAGGAACGTTTCTGAGGTATAAACACAGTTTGACGTACCTGGACAGATGAAAAAACATCAGATCCATTTTTTACGCGAATTAACTACTGAAAAATACCCAGTAGTACCTTTTAATGATCGCAAATTCAATATTAAAAGTGTTCAAGATATGCGATGCCCATTCACGAATTACCAAATTCATGAATTTATGAAATTCCCAAGGTGCGAGTACGTAATCAAATGCACCAACAAAAACATGGCAGTCTATAAATTTATGAAATGTTCGTCGAAAATGAGTATTCATATGAAGGAATGTGAACGTGATGTAACCAAAAAATGTGGCGTTTTCAATTTCAAACAGTTTCAAACTATTTGGTTAAATTAATAAAATAAAATATTTAAATTTCAGCATCAAATTTTAAATAATAATAAATGTAGAAAATATCAAAACTGCTAGACTTGAAGTTAATCTCTTGTCGACAAAATATCTACATCATTATTACGTACTTGTACAGGTATTACAGAACTTGAAAACGCCACGTAATAAAAATGTCCAATTAAAACAAAACTGACCTTTAATTTCGGGGTGAGAGATCGCACCATGACGTCCACCATCTGTACTGCCTTGTCCCATGGGGGCGGCCAGTTTCTCTGTAACAAGTAAATCAATCATTCCATCATCGAGATCATTATAACCGGACGTCTTTCTCAAGCACAAAGCTCCAACAACGCAGAATTGCTCAGAACAAACATATTACGAAACAACTGTCATCCAATACCGCCACCAACGAATAGTGTGCAAGCAAGCGTTGTTCAGAAAATCCCCTGCAAATACACGTTGGTATTCGGTTTCATCATCAGACGGGTTTGAAAGGTCTATAAATGTTCTGTGCAGTACTACGTCGGTAACGCTGCTATCATTGTTGACTTTTACAGTGATAGCCAACAATTACAGTAGCGCAGTTTTTCTGCAATAAGTGCAGTTCATAAAAAGCATAAATGAGAAAGAAGATAGCTCAATTTGTTCTACATATGTAACTCAATGTAATGTAACTGAGATAAAATAGTCTCCACTCTACGAAAAAGGATTTTAAAAGGATGAAATGGGATGAAGGAGAAAGTATATGGACCGCTCCGTGTATTGTTTCATAACATGTAGGTATAAGCAGTAGACATCTCGACCCTGACCTGTCCCAACCAACCAACCAAAGAAAGAAACAACCAAGTAAAATGTTTCTATTCAATTGTGAAAGTTGTCATTGCATAAATTTTGAAACGGGATAGTTTTATTGATGGAGCCAGAAACAGTCGAATATAAATATTTGACTAGCTCGTTTCATCAGAACATTTATGGTTCTTGATACTGCAAATGTAAAATTTCCTGGGTAGATTTTACTGAACTTAGTGAACTTTGTTGGAATATGTATATAATAACAGGAATGATAGTGCTGCAGGTTATGGTTTCATCAGATTTCATCAGCCTGGATGGAGCATTATCATTGGAGAAAGCTCATGAAAATGGAATTACAAGCACATTTGCTTGAGTGCTTAAAGTATGGGCTTATGTTTGTTGTTGAACAATTTGATGATGATGGGAGATGAAGGCAGGTTATTTATGTCCTCTACGGTAGGGGCCCTACCTACCTCAACTCCCAGAAATTTTCATGGTCATATATAACTTGTTTTGTTGAAGGGCACTAGAAGGACGTGCTACAGAAAAATTAACGCATGGTGAGCAAAAAAATATCACAATGGAAATAATCCACAGTGAGAGAAAACTTTGTCAATGCTACGATTGCGAAAACATAAAATAAACGAACATAAAATACTTAACAAAAAGAAAGTTGAGAGGGATATTAGAGAGTAAAAAGCAAGGCGAAAATAATCCGAAGAAAGGTCAGGGTTCAGGTCTTTTTGATCTTCCACCATTACATTCATAATTCCAGAATCTATTGAAATTAAGTCCCTTGTAAAGCATGGTATCATTTTGATTGAGTACACAAGTAGACTAAAGCTTTAAATATTGAACACACAACAATATTCTTGCAAAGCTGTTGAGTTCCCATCTAAAGATGTTCTTAAGAAATGATCAAAGAGTTGACGCTCAATGAATGATAATATTCGACAAGGGAAGGTTGGGTATTTTGGGGACATAAAAGAGATTTGAACAAGTTGATTATTCGCAAGACCTGCAGCGATACATAGGACTTATTTGAATAAATTGTTATTGTGATGAAGACATGACGTGTTGTGATTCTAAAGTGGGTGGTTCTGTTGCGTGGAAATTGATCCTTCACATCGTTCATGTATATTATTCAAGTATTAGGACAAGCCGGATCAAATTGGCGAAGGCCAGGGTTTTCATAATTGTTATTACTTGTTGAGCCCACGAGAATACTGAATTGTGTGTTTTCTATTGAACTCTATTCAGATAAACTAGGCTTATTTTGAGATTGGATTTATCCTACCTGCAAGGATCGGGTTCGATGCTGCGATGTTCGCCTTATTGTGCCCATGAGGCCCACATAACGTATTGGCCAAGATGGAACCCAATTTGCCACCGTTTCCGTTGTTGGACGTGGAGGCTCTTGCGAGATGAAGTATGCTTGGGACAGCTTCTTCTAAAGTAATTTCCATTCCCATTTTCGAATCTGGAGGTTTCTTACGTCTCCGCGGCACGCTTTGAAGTCGCGGTTGATCCATTTCCAATCCATTGTTCCCTTGGCTGTTACTATTCTGTTGCTGCTGACTCTGTTGGCTATAGGTCATAAATTGTTGGAGGGATTGGTGGTGATGAGGATTGTTCCCAAAATGACCGTTTGGACCTGGTTGTTGTTGTTGTTGCCCTTGGCTTTGATTGCTGTTACTGTGGCTTAGACCATTGTTTGATGGATGGTGGTCGGAATTAGAAGTCCGACTCGCACCTCCTGATTCTAAAATTTCGTCCAACAGAGGGTCAAGTTCGAAAGCAGCGTCGCCAAGTTGTTTAAACAAATCATCATCGTCATCTTCCAGTGTGGAAACGAGACCGTTCAAATCCGCCTGTGACAATTGAGAGAGTGTTGGAAGATCGGGTGGATCTCCAGACTCTGGGTGATGATTGTTACTGCTGCCACTTCCACCAGGGCCACCTCCTCCGTTGTTCATGAAATTGAAAGACGGATTGGATGTTGCTTGGGGGGAAGCGCTGGATGGTGGGGATGAGCTCGAACTGACAACGGGACCACTGGTAGAGCTCACAGTGTTGTTGGTGGCAGAAGGGAAACGTATGTGGTGATGGTGGTTGGAGGGAAAGGGTGCCAAAGGGTGACTACTGCTGCTAGGACTAGACCCATTTACGCCACCTCCGCTTCCTCCATTGCTGTTAAACCCAGTGCTGCTCGAAACAAGACCTCCTCCTCCTGGGCCACCCTCCTGTAATAAATTGAACAATAGAAATGTTAGATCAAATTCGTTATAGACAGACTGTGCTTGGAGCATAACACAATGTAGATAGATATTTTATTGCATTGTGACCAACGCCTTTGCACATCACATACAAAACCAGGAATTATGCATAACACAATATAAAATGTAGATTAAATATTTTCATATTAATCAAAAAGAATTTAAATACGCAGCAACAGACTAAATTTTTATCACTGCAGAGCCATCATCAACTGATGCCTTCACAAATGAACATGGCAAACCAATTTTTGATGATTTACGAATCCAGCTTTTTCAATATCTTTGTCTTACAGGCAAATATTACATGTCCTACAAAAAACACTGTCCCCTTAACTACATTCGCTTTCCGAATTTTTCTAAATCTCCATCTAATGTTTACCAGGGACGATTGCCAATTTCCATATTCATTATCGTTTGTTCGACTACCAAATCGGGTACCACGCACCGAATGATCTTGTTGTCATACAAAGTTACCACTGCATGAGGACTAGGCAGTTGCACTTTATTTGTGCAATGCAAACGCATTCGCATTGGTCATTTTGAAAAAGCCACAAGTTCATTTAAATTATGGAATTCCAGTGATAAAATTCAATAACTTGCTGTTAATGCTATTGGGTTTAAAAAACTCCCTTCTTATTTCTTTCGTTTATGCAATGCGTTTATCTGTAATACTACGTTAACATTTGAGCGTTTACCTCCTAAATCGCTGGTTAAGCTCATGACAAATTGCTTCGAAATACTTTCTCATCTGCCATGTACCATCATACATAATGTTTTCCATCCCAAATCTCAATTGCTCTCCGTTTTTCTCTCTCAAATCTCAATCCCAAAGAAATGGTTCTCTATGAATAGTTGTGATAGACTAGACACTCATAGTGCTTTAATCAATTGTTCAATGTTTATATATTGTCACAGAAAAGCCAACAACTGAATACCTGTACCTGAATACCTGAATACCAACAAAAATCTACAGCGTAAAATCCAAAATCTAAAAACTTTTTCAGCGTGAAAGTATCGTAATTGTAACTTTCTTTTGATACTGCTCTGAGATTAACTTGAAAATATATGTATCAAAATTTTACTCACTTTTGGCTATTACAGCAGTTTCATTTTATGAATGGAATTTCAAAGTCGCAACGTAGTTTTTCTGCAATACTGATTATTCGAAATTGCGTACGTGCAAAATTTCTGCATGCATAAGCGTATCGTTCAAACAACTATAGCAGCTACACCTAAACAACCACCAAAGCTGCCACCGCCATCTGTCTTACATTCTCACAACTACAGTTGACTCAACCCAACCTGCAGAGATGGCGAATGTTGTCCTGTAATACATCTCACTTTGCCTCCCATGCGGAGCAGAAATGCAATTGTGAGACAACTTTGCATTTAGCATAGCGATTCGATTATGCATACGCCAAAGTCTCAATTATCAGATTATCACTCAAAATGTGATTTGTTTCTTTCTGATAGCAATACATATATTCTCAAGATTTTCAAAAACTACAAAATCCAACTCTTTGAACTTACCAGGCATGAGAGGTCCATGAGCTTGCTGTCGTTGTCAGAGCACCAGAGCAAGTCCTCGTCGATGAAGGCCATGTCGTCCGAGTCCTGGAACCCACGAGGGGCTCCAGAACACGACAAGGACATCGACTCTATCTTGATGTCCACTTTGATTTCTTTGTTCCTCCACTCCTGCTATTATTCTTTGGAATGGACGAGGAGTTGCTTGTTCTTAAATGTGCTGGGATCACTCAGGGAGGGATCCGGAGCACTTTTTCTGATCACTATCTATCATCATAACTGGGGAGTAGCTTTGGGTTTACATCCCGATTAGGGTTGGATGGTAGTATCCTGTGGAAATTCAGAAAGAAATTGGTTATTAATAATTGGTTCCGTGGTCCCACTAGGATGCTGGATCGGACAAGCAAAGAGTGCAGGGTATTTGAGGTAATCAAGTAGAGTTAATTGCAGTGTATAATGTGCAAGTGTCGTTTGATGCTGGATTGGTAGTTGGTATTGTGAGACATGGTAATATATCTTGCAAAATGAATGCCTGGATGGAAGAAAATAATTGCACCTGGCTGTCCTGTGTCATGCATGCATCCATGGACGGACCACTTCTTAGAATCCATGAAAGTTTACATTTCATAATCAAAACTTGGCCCAGTAATCAAACTGTTGAATGGTCGTGTGCTAAGTTTAAATGAATGCTCTATTTTACTTGATTGAAGGCAACTAATATTTGAATTAGATTTATTCCGTTGTTTTAAACATATCAAGTTCAAAGGTGTCTGGAACCGGCACCACCATTTGTCACTATGCCAAAACCTTACATGTGTTATACACACCATAGTAGTATGACTGCATGACTTGACCTGACCTTGTTCGTCCCAGGGGTTTGGCGTTAGGATTACACCCCTTTCAAAACGTGCGCTCTTCTTGGATTAGCATCACAGATGTCGAATTTAGAACAGTTAAACGATTCAAAACATTTGAGGGGACGGAATGAGAAAGCGTTCCTATAAAGTGGCTACGCCACTTATACTAGCCGAGCCGTTTTTGCCATCCATTGTGATGCTAAATATTACTATTGCCCTTCCACCGTCCTCACAAGGTCAGGTCAGGGGTGGTTCCAAGGTATATGAACAAAATAATTCCCGAAACAATCTTTCTAGTTTCCAAGACTGAACCGTATCAAAAGAGGTAAATCAGGTAAAAGAAAGTTAAACGGATCAAGAGATTCGCGAATGTCAATCCAACAAGCTTCTGCTAGGTTCTAATAAGTTGGTTCATTATTCCGATTTCTGTACAAGAGATGGATTAAACAACATTGCAGAGTCTCGAATATTTCTTGATATCGCTTTGGGGGGAATTGTTGCAGAAACCATTTTATCAAGGCACGTCCAATACTGTAAACTCACTACTTTAAATATATTTTTCAAGTAAAAGTAATGGGAGGAGAATTGTACATGAAAAGTTCTGGGTCAAAACCCTAGTACTGACTGTACAACAATCAATCAATGGTAGCAGAGTATATTTGGCAATAACTTGTATGCAATTCAGATGTCATTTTGAAGATTAATTTCGTCACTGTTTATTATTAAGGATAGTAGTACATGTTTATGAGTCTTTTAACATGAAAGAAACATCAAAGAAAATGAAATTCAGTAAAATATTTTACATACTGTTATTGTTCATTCGAAAAACATTTGGTGTTTGAAATACATCCCATTTCATTGAAATGCAGAATATTTCAGATTGGCTAAAAGGCCGGGTATCTGACAGGATCAGTAGAAAATATTAGTAACAAAGTGGTACTTCAAATTCTAGTGTATTCTGCTTTATTCTACCTACCTAAGCGTAAAAATGATATAATTTTAACCTCCGAGTAGTTTATTACTATCTTTAAGCATTGATTATCTTTGTACTTAAAGCGTTACTTCTGATTTCTCCTTCCACTAACTATGTGTACCTGGTTTACTATTGAATAATCAAAATGCATTGCATTGTATAAAAGCATGCAGAATCCAGTTTGAGTAAGGCAGCACAACAATATAGTTGCATGCATAGTGTGTCCGACTACTTATATACGTAATTAAAAATGCAAATTATTGAAGTGCGCATCATGTCCAATGTTCAACATTTGTGCAATGCATATAATGAGACGAATTTCTTAACACCCCGACAAGTATCAGAGTCATTCTAGAAAAATTTGCATAGCCCAAAACAAAAAGACATCCCTTAACCTTAGACTACCCTTAATTTATCACGTGGTAGCTATACGCACCCCCAGAGAGGAAGGCAATGACCCCACCACCCAAGTCTCAAAGTGCATCAGATGCAGTGCAAGTGGAAGCAATTGTTGATAGAAGAAATCCACTCGCACTATATACTGTTACTGCCTCTACTACCACTATCGGTCACATCTCACTTTCCCTTCGTACCTAAGGGGCAATCTCTCACCTTGTTGGCGAGTTGGACTCTTGCAAATTTGCAAATGCCATGTAATGCACAATCTAATGCCACCATCATAATATGCAGAGAAGACTTGAATTGCTATTGCTACGCACACACCGTTGTGGTTGTTTTATATATTAACCAACAATAAGGCTGGTAGTCGAGGAAGCGTAATCCCACCGAACTTACGAAGAAAATGTAGAATTTGTATTGTAATTAAGTGCGTACATGTAGTAGATATTGGGCCAATTTTTAAGACTTCATCTTTTTACATGTAAGAGTTACATAGGACAGAATTTTAGTGATCATTTCAATTTGCTTGTGTAAAAATATACAATGTCCACTTTAGTTTATGTCACTTGAGCCGAGGTCATGTATCGTACGAGCAGTCACCAAAGTATGAATAAACTTCCGGTGTTGAATGCGTTCTATAAGTTTCAATCTAATCAAATTCTTCATTGGATCAATCTAATAAGTAGTCTTACTTATATAGGTGTCTAGTAATTAAAAAAATGACTCAAGTAATTGTCAAGATCTTGATCTCAAGTTTTTAACATTGAACTACACACCCAAGTAAGGTCTTAAGGTTTCTCTGCAATAACATTTCTCTACTCAGTAACTAGCTCTCACTCATGCTGTGGTGTTTTGTTTCAAGTTGTATTCCATAAAAGCTGATTTTTGCATTTGATTCAAGTCGTTAAGGTTAACGTTACAGATTCTTGAACGCATGTATATGCATGGATCGACGAGTGCATAAAAAGTTAGCAGTCAACAATCTTGAATCATGCTCAACTAATGGATGGAGAGGAGTGCTCTGGTAATAACAATGAGTAAGGAAGTGGCCTTGGCGTTGGTGGACCTTGGTTGATAGGTAGGACCTTAGACTGTGCACAAGTTCAACAATGCCCTCATTGGATTGGCATGGCAATAATTAATAACTCATGAACCAACTCGGCATCTCCAACACAAGAAATACTGCTGACGTTCGTTTATACTGAATCAGAATCAGTTATTCGCACATCAACTGTTTGAGATAATGGTAAGCCTTCAACGTGGCCTTCGACGGAGAGTGAACGTGAGGCCACGCTCACCTTTACCTTCACTGCTAACCATTCTCGTTGACATTGAACAACTCAATATTCGCATCTTATTATTATACATCATCTCAACATGTGCGAGAAACAAAATGTAGATGAGATGATATATAGGTAGGTCTTCTCTATCACAAAATATGTCACGATTTAAGTGAGGGAGGGATGCAGGGAGCTAACTGAACACAATAATCGATGCACATTTATGTATACATAAGTTATATAGAATAAGCATGCAGTAGAATCTGTCGAAAATGTCGACTATAACGACTATTTACCATGTCGGCTACAAAGTTTGGATTTTCCAACGAATTTCAAGTCAGACAAGATCAGTGAGCAACTTTGTGATGCATTAAACAAATATTTTACAACAACACAAAAACAAATGATTGTCAATTGGCAGCAGAAGCCTGAAAAATATCGACAAGTATTGATTCAGAGCGAAGGTCACGATTCTGCACATCCTAGGTCACCAACACCTCCACGTACGAGGTATCACATATTATCATTAGTTTACATGCGAAGTGGGCGAAACCTACTGCAGATATCGGAATATTAATCACTTTGCAATTGTCGTTTGTGCGTTCTACACATCTGTGGGTGGCATTTGTACAGTACAATCAAATGTTAAAGTCAAGGTGGGTATTTTTGTATGTTATATGCATCACGCTTAAATATTGTTGACGTAAACAATGTTCATTCGGTATAATTTAGCAAAATGATTAGAGCCGCTGTATTTATGTTTTTAATAAAAATTCTACAACTTGCTAATCTGATGTAGAATTTTTTACGCGGAGCTTGCATGTACGTACATATAGGTATCTGCACCTTCGAAGTGCCGAAGAGTGTTGAATAGTGCACATGAAATCAAAACTGCTACATTTAGTTATTCGGTACGTGAGTATTAGTCATGATGCGATGTCCTTCATTTCATTACTCTTCCGCAACCACACAAAATGTTAAGTTCAAGTGAAGAGACTAGTGCAATTGTGTGGCATTATTTGCACATGCTAACTTCAAAGGGCCCAATTGTAGAATACAATACATTGGGTTGTTCTCTGGTAATAGATATAACATTGAGAAAAGATCCATCCACGTTTGCAATTCCGTCTCATCGCCACATCTCAATCTCATTAGCCTTGGAAGCCATGAGCAAGATTGTGTAGTGAATAACAAATTCAAGATATTAATAAAATCCTTCATTTATATATGTAAAACAAATTTTGGAAATAATAAATTAAATTTTAGTCGCACTAAAATAAGCGAAATTTCCGTCGCATTTTGTATCAATCGCATAATTGCATGTAGCCTTGTTAAGATTATATTTCTACAACTATTTGTAATATTTCCTAGCTCTTAATTTACATTTGATTTGCCTGAAATAGAACACGCCTTGGTAAATCCAAATTTGCATTCGTGTCGTATATGAAGGGTGTCGATTTCTGCTTGCAATTTATTAAACATGTGACAATATAAAGATGAAGGGAAAAAACACTAAAATTCTAAAAGTAACAATGAAATGAAGCATGTGGCCTGTCCAAATGTAAATGACCAAACCATAAAATACACTGACCACTAATCACAGCACGGCATCAAATAATTGAGGTACGCTGGCTGCATATCCTGTTCTTCTTTATTCACAGTTTTTATTGGCTTTTTATTTTAATGGCATAAAATTCTTACTTGCAATGCCAAAAGAGAACATGAATAAAGCATTCCATGTACGTATACACAAGAAACGGCTAGAAAATATCTTACAGCAAAATGCAATTGCAATGTTCCGACATACCACCCATGCCAAACTATGTAATGCAAATCCAGTAGTACCATATGTATGTATAACTGGAGCAGTCGAGTTCGAGATAAGGTGTATAGAGACCAACGTATTTAATAAATGAAGAAAAATATTTTTCGATTAAGTCTTATTTTTTCCTTTGATAATTAAAAAATGTACGTCAATATTTTAACTTTTGTTGCTACCCATTGTTATAGTTATTGTCCATGACAAGTAAAATATATAGTTATATGCATAGAAACTTTATCGATTCCTTTGTGAATGTATTCCATGTCCATCCAAGTTCCAACTCTATTCCATAATTTAAAAAGAATTAAATTGAATGAAAATGGCAGCAAGAAAAAACTCCTTATATTCTTTCCGTTCCATGCACACGTACACACACGTATGAGCATCCAATGCAACATGTAAGATTTTTGAACTTAAGGAGGAAATAAAGAGGTCGAATGCCACTTTATATTTCTCTTTGAGCAGGTGATTCACTCCAGAGAAGAACCTGTTGTTGTGCGAGTAAAGATTTTCAAGGATCCCGTTGCCTGGATCCAGGTAACCCAAGGCAGGTGTTGCTATAGGTTGTGTTGGAAAGGTAAAAAAAACGCTGCAAAAGTGTTAAACAACTCAAATACCGGTCCAGCCGAAGCTCTACTAAATCCACTCCAGTCTACGCGAGTTCTAGTTGGAAATGTATGAGTAGTGTTGGCAAGTGTCATGTATCACTTGCACTTTCAATCGCGTGCATATTTCCTTCCTTCACTATTCTTCAATCTGGTCTATTGCTCTACTTTTGTTACGCGAAAATTGTTATCAATTATCAAAAATATTTAATCCAATTTTGATCTTAACAAGTAGGAAACGATAGGTACGATTGGAATTGAATCAATTAATTGTGTCATCATGTTATGTTACTCCGTGTTATAATACATGATTTTGAACTGGATTGTAAAACATTTAAAACTGCATGTCCTCATGCTTACTTCCCGATAAATCAATAATGGTACACGCGTGGTGTGAATACGAGATTCGTACTTGTACGTCACAGGAGTTTGACAATAAGTGATCTATTATAGTTCTTTAGTATAATGTGCATACGAAGATACCTATGAAAGCGTATGCATTTGAACAAGGAATCTACAAAGGTGTATATGTATAGATATGCATGTATTCAACAATGCAAAAATTTGCGGAAGGATGATATGTTATTTATAAAGACAACTTATTTTAATCTTTGGACAACTGACCTTGCTTTGGATTGA
Source organism: Folsomia inoculata (assembly GCA_034695825.1). Classification (NCBI taxonomy): domain Eukaryota; kingdom Metazoa; phylum Arthropoda; class Collembola; order Entomobryomorpha; family Isotomidae; genus Folsomia; species Folsomia inoculata. Next base: position 1,682 of record JAQIWQ010000303.1, on the reverse strand, counting down.
ACAATCTGCATATGTATAGCCCAAACACTGAAAGAATCATGAATTTTCCTTTGATGATTCTCAACACAAAGACTACAATCACTTCCCAATCGCCAATCCTATCCTAACATGATTCTGTATAATATTTAAGTATATTTATCTTCAATTTTTTTAATTATCCTATCACGCAATACGAAAGGGTATTCTATGTAAAAGCTATTCTCGAAAGCTTTTATATCCCCATTATTCCCCATATATGAAATTTAATACCCATTCAACAATACCACTTGGATTGGAGTAACTCCAGAAATAGTGAGCAAGCAAGTTATCATAATTGGAGGTTATTTTTTTAGTGGTGCGCTAATTATACGATAATAGGAATAAAGACAAGAGTTGTTTGGAGCACAACTGGATGAAGTCCTTGCCAAATCTCAGTCAGTCATTCATGGACAACGATGACCTCCATCGACTTAAAGCAATTTAGCTTCCCACTATATGCACTGTAACCTTATGTTTTTAAGCTGACGATGAGTAAATCAGTTTTTGGCCACCGAGAAAAAATACCACCGAGGTTATTACAGTCAGATGACGTATTTGATAACAGACAAATATTGTGATAATATATGTACGCATGTTGTTTTGAAACTTAAGCTATGCGGCCATTACACGTAAAGCTTTAATGAAAATTAATCATTATTTTTGCACGAGTTTAGTAAGATTTGAAATTTGTCATCCTGAACGTTACCTACTGCACATTGAGGTAGTTTGAAATATTGAAATGGTTGTAAATTATTTGTTTGTGAATTCGTGAGAGAGATGAAATGCAACGAATTTATTACATGATTAAGCATTTTCATTTAATTCATTATGAAAAGAATTAAAATGTATTAAACCAAGAAAGGGATGATTCAATAAGGACGCCATAACTTTATCGCATTACCTATCGTTTGAAAATAAGGGGTTCATTCTCTGGGGCTAAGACACATTCCGAACGGCCAAGAATATTAATTGTCTCACATGTCCCAATTACTACTAGCATGAATTAATTGACTGCGGTGGGGTCATGTTTTAGTGCCACTAGACGATCCCTTACCACAACATTGTCGAACGGGGGACAGGACAGGTAACAGATTGACGTCAACATAATGCGCGATTGTCCCCCGAACTGGTTTGGTTTATCTTTGTGGAATTGTGTATGGGTTGGACTGGTTGAGGAACTGCAGTGAGACTACTCGACGTGATATAATAATGCATCGAAAGTGAAAAAGTGGAAAAATGTGAGTGAAACTGAGAGTCATTGCCCTCCTCAATCTCTCTCAAATCTAGAGAAAAAATTTAAAAAACCACCACCAACCATCAAGAAGAGACTCATTTAAGAAGTACTGCAAGTGCTGACGCTGTTACCATTCTTGTTTGCTATAATATGGTTGGTGGTACTTCCCTATTCTTCTTCTTCTTCTTAAGAGAAGTAAAGTAATGCTCAATTGGTTGCTTGGCGTTATGTTTTTGTTATGGCATGCTTTGCTTTGCTTTGTTATGGTGGATTCGAGTTGAATTTGGTTTGCCAATTTAAATTAGAAATCACTCTTCCCCCCATCCTCATCCACTTCCTTACACAACTTAGTTGGCAATTTTATAAATTTGGTAGATTTGCTTATTTTGGCAAGGAATAAGTCGATTATATGCTATTTATCTGTTTAACA
>JAQIWQ010000302.1:0-19407 GCA_034695825.1 Folsomia inoculata | reverse complement strand
TATTTACTGCAATATTCGTTCGTGGATGCACCTCATCATATCTATTCACATAGTTATACATATGACTTCATTCCATTCTTTATCTATTCTGACACTTTTTCTCCTTTGCATTTTATTTCTTTGTAAACTTGCTATGTTAACTTACCTTGAGTTGTGCATTGAACTTATTAGAAGCAACCTGTGTAACTTGGTTGCCTTGCTTGGCGATGGGTCCCGATCTCTGTTAAATATATTTAAGCGTTATGTGACCACAACAGTGTAGACTGTTGATAAAATGTCTGCTCTACATTAACATTATGTATATATATAATGTTAGACTAGCCAAGTTGCACTGACCACGTCCAACTCTAATGCAATGTTCATGATGGATGAGATTTAGTTTAGTCATGTAGTTCAGTTAAATAATAGTTCCATTTGAACTAGGTACGTCTACTACTAGCCTTCTGGCTGAAAATCACTTATATTCATTTTTACATTTCGGGATTTGCATCGATGCATCCTCGACATAAGAATCAATTGCATCCCCTATCCTGCTTTGCTACCTTACTTTACCTTTTGCCTCGAGTACCATAGCCTTTTAGAGCAACATTTTATTTTATTACATTGGGAAAAAAAGGTTCCGTTTTCTTACATGTATCTTTTTGCCTTTCTTTGACGGCTGTGGGTGGGTGCATCTATCTGGCTGGGTTGTAAAGCAAAGTAAACTGCAAAACACAATAATGCAACAAAAGACAGTCAAGAAAAGAAGGGTCTTTTATGTAGTTAGTTTCCTTCTCCCCTGTTGGTTGTCGTCCCCTTGAGGACCTTGAGTTGCTTTGTGTTAAGCTTTATTGAAGTTTTAAGAAAGTTTCCTTCAGGCAAATTCAGAGTATAAGTGACCTGATCCAAGCTAAATGAATGCGTCCTTGTCCTTAGCTGGCTTGGTTTGATTGATGCAAAGGAATCGGTCCATTCCACGGGTTGTGGTTGTGGCAATATTTTTATTGATTGATCTAATTGATTTGGTTCGTTCTTGGAGAGCATTCCACTCCAGCCACCATAAAATGCAAGTGTTGGTGACTTTATTGGCAAGTGGCCATTTGAAGGAATAATTCATGGAAAGAAAGACTTTGGCTTGATTACGTTCTGGACATATAATTTTATGGTGGTACATCAAATAGTTACCAGGTGGGTTGGCTAATTGGCAGGGACTAGACTAGACTAGCAAAAAGTTGCATAGAGTTGTATGAATAACTGAATTGACATTTAAAACTTACCTCAAAGATACAACTACTAGACTAGACGACTTGGTCCAAGTTTTAAACAATGATTTCGTCGTTATGAAACTTGTTCAAGAGTGATCTGTTGTGCTTTTTTACTTAATTTACACCCGTTTAGCATTATTAATATGAATGTCATATTGAACCAACTCGAAAGTAACTTTTTAGTGACATTTGCAGAATAACTGGATATAACTTGATACTTGATGGTAATCAGTAGAATGTGGTTTGAACTGGATTATTGGTTATTGGATTGATTATTTTTTAATTTAGACAAAATTGGGATATTTACTGTAATGAAAACCTCACTCCACGACAGATGGATGCATGCTATTGTTATTTCATGCATGATTAAATAAGGTCGACTTGAAGTGGTTATTTAGTGGCGTTTATTGAGTAAAAATAAGGGAGCAAAACCAAACCACTTAAATTGCATTTTACAGGGATGCATGACATATTTCATACAAACAATTTGCATCAAATGGCATATTCGTTACGGATGACAATGAGGATTACGATTACATTTTAATCAGTCCAGAGGACTTTCTGATTTTGAGTGATGGATGATGTGCTGCTGGGTATGGGCTGCTGGTTGTTTGATTATGGATATCAATATGTTACCGAAAAAGTTTTCAGATAAGCCGGTTTGGCTGGAGTTATCTCATTAAATTTTGATATTCACAAATTGGAACTAAGTTGTATAAATAAATATTTTGTATGTATTGCAGTTTAGTCCAAATATCGATTCGTGCTGTGTCAGAATGCGTCACAACTCACAATGCCTCTTAATACAATCGTAGTCAATCAGGTGAGACGGAGAAATTATTTTAGAACGCTTCAGGAAAGTATGTTAACTTTAGCAAATTGTGTCGTTTTAGGGTGATTTCCAAACCAATGTGCCAGAAGGCAATAGTGTACAAGAAATTATCCTTCCTTCATCTTCATTATTAACCGTATCTCCATGGACTGAGACTCGTGTCGCTGCTGAGTGTGACCGTGAACCAATAGAAGACGAACGCATCTGCCTGCTGCCATCATCATCATTAAAATCAAAATTATCATCGCCATGTCGGCCGTGTTTGTCGGAGAGGCAATCCCACTCCTCACCGCCACTACAAATTACTGAAGAAGACTCGACCTCGCTCTTTGCAAATTTATTAGATTTAAGTTATTCTCCCACCCAAGTGCCTCCACCGTCTTCCTCACCTACCAGGTCAAGCAGTATGAGTTCCGGCCCGGTGATGATGGAATCTTCTTCTAATGAAGGAAGCCAAGGTTGAAACATTGGAATTTACTTTGTAATAATAGGGTCTAGGTCGAAAGTCGACATTGATTATATCCTCATATCCAGGTTGTGATCTCGGAGGCTTTAACGTCGTAGCTTCGAACAAAGGCTGGGGTATTCTTCCCGGCTCTGGGCTACGTGGAGGTGGTCTCAACTCGCTCAACAATGGAACTTCCGGTTGGGGTGCCCCACCCAATCCTAATGCAGCGGCTACTGGTTGGGGTGGCCCGCCAGGAGTAAATAATCCTGGTGGTGCAGCACCCGGTGGTGGTCTCGGTGGCATAGCTCCTCCGCATAATCCCGCTATATCCCAACTTCAACAACAACAGCAAGCTCCGTGCTCATCGTCTTCCTCATCTTCGCCACCCAGCAATCTTCTGGGGGCTTCAGCCAACAATAATCACCAAAGCGGATCAAATCAGTGGGCTTCTAATTCTCCCAATCGTAATACTAGTCAAAACACCAATGGGCAACAAAATATTTCTGGTATGACGTCACTTGAATTGAGCTTGAGTTGTGGTCATGTTATTCTATTTTTGTTTTAATGTTGATTTGTTTTGTTACAGGATCTCAAATGAATAACAATCCGAACGGAAATGCAAGTGGACAACCCCAGGGTCCACTACAACCGCTCCCAATTGGTGGTGGTTCATCAATGCAACTGAATAATCAGAACATGGGCGTGAACAACCCGAATTCTCAAGGAGGTGGTGGAGTGGGCGTTGGAGGACCCCCTTCGAATAATCTTCTCTCCAGCAATCCTTCTTCTGGTGGAATTATTCCTTCATCTGGCTCCTCCTGGGCGCAAGCTGCGGGCAAGTCCCTTCAAGCTAGTGGGGGTGTTGGTGGTGGTGTTGGTTCTGGTGTTGGTGGTGGTTCTGGGTGCACTAACTCATCCCTCAATAATCCCAATCAACCAGGAAATTCTTCTATAGGCTCCAACTCGTCATCCTCATCCTCTTCTGGTGGTGGACTGGTGGCCAGTAACAACGGTGGCGTTAATCCGGCTGCTCCGGCGTCTGCTGCAACTGCTGCTGCATCCAGTGTGACCTCCAAACAAATTGAACAACTCAATAGTATGCGGGAAGCTTTGTTCTCTCATGATGGATGGGGTGGTGTAAGTGATGAGAATGGCATGATTATGATTGGGCCTGGACTTTAATTTAAATTGTTATGATAGAATGTGAATCAAGACTCAACATGGGACATTCCGGGTTCTCCTGAGCCAACTCATAAAGGTAAGACCATTGAGATTATAATTTTTTACAATTATGATGAGTTGGTTTTGAGGTGTTTGGCCATAGGAGTCTAAACAGTGAAACAGTCTGAAAATATCAACAGAACAGTTCAATTTCTCATATGACATGCTAATATAATAATATTGAAAGCAGAGCGATTATACTGTTATTTTCCTTCTTCCTCTTCATCAAAATACTCTTGACAAATTTCTCGGCTTTAATTGAGGGTGGTAAACTGTGTCACATTTATCATATTATATTTATCTATTTTTTTTAATTTTTTAATAAAGACTTGGGTGGTGGACAAATGTCTGCACCTGCTGGAACCTCTGTTTGGAAAGTCAACGTGAATAATGGGACTGATCTTTGGGAGGCTAATCTCCGTAATGGTGGTGCTCCGACGGTAGCTCCAGTTGTACAAAAGGCTCCCTGGGGACATACCCCTTCCAATAATATTGGTATAGCTTGATACAAAATTAATTCAAACGATGTCGATGTATTAACTGAATGAAATTGACGGTGCGGTTTGCAGGAGGAACGTGGGGTGAAGAAGATGATGGTGGTGGTGATTCATCCAGTGTATGGTCAGGTCCTGCTGGAGGAGGCGGCTCAGGCCCTGGCCAAGGTCCTGTCAACCATAGTTCCGGTGGATCGGGAGGAAGTGGTGGTGGTAGTGGAGGCGGCGGCGGTGGGTGGATGAATAATGTACCACAGCAACCTCGTGGTGATCCTAACAATGGAATGTGGAACTCCGCACCAAGTACGCAATGTGCTTAAAAAATCACTGTTCTTATTTAATTTACTGTTTTAATTATCAGTGAAAAAAGAACCCAACGATTGGGGGGTTGGTGGTGGTCGTGCAGATGGCTCTATCTCTCGTGGCGGCGGTCATGGTGGACCCCTGGGTGGTGTAGGTGGGCTTGGAGGTGTCGGTGGCCCAGACTCTCGTGGCGTTGGCGTGGGTATGGTTGCTCATGAGAACACCCATAGTCATAATGCTGGTGTGGGTGTTCGTGGAGGATGGGGAGATGACGGTGGTGTTCGTGGTGGTGTTGGCGGTGGAAGAGGAAATCTTGACGGAAATCCAGGCATGTGGAATAAACCACAAGTCCCACCACAGGTACAACAGCAACAACAAGTTCCATTGCAACAACCCGGTGGTGGCGGATGGGGTGGTCCTGGACCTGGTGGTGAGTTGTCAGATATTTCTTGACGACGTACCCCAACTCAATAATGGAATTGTTTGTTGATCTATTCAGGCCATTCTGGACTTGGAGGTATGGGCGGCATGAAGGACAAAGGTCCTGGAAGTTCTGGATGGGATGATGTTTCTCCACCAACACAACGGCGACCTGTACCTAACATTCCCAATTATGATGATGGGACCGCTGTGTGGGGTGGTGGACCTGGACAGCCTCATCCTGGAAATGTCCGTGGAGGAATGCCCCCAGTTCGCGGTGGAATGCCCAATAAAATGGATGATAATCCTGTTGGATGGGGTGGAAATAGGTGAGAATTGAGGATAGTGTTCATCCTCAGTAAATTATTAATTTCTCATCTTTTGATTGTTGCTTATCTATTGATTGATTAAATTGTAGAAGCAATGGATGGTCGGGTCCAGATGGTCCGGGTGGCGATGGATTCAATGGTGGCCGAGGGGGTGGTGGCGTCGGTGGTGGTGGCGGATGGGAAGATAAATCCATCGGCTCTTGGAGTGAACCACAAATGCAGCAACAGCAACAGCAAGGAAATTCTTGGGGAAAACCAAAAACCCCCACGAACAACCCCAGCGGTGGATGGGGTGATGACGGTATTGTGGACACTTCCAATTGGGGAGCTCCGCCAAAAAATTCCGTATGTTCTTTAGTTCTAATATCTACTGATTATGTAGAAGTGATTAGTGTTCAATCATTAATTTTTAGCTTAACTTTGCTAAAACATTTACAAAAATAATTTGGTAACCTTTTGGTGATGGTAATTTTTTAGTTGTCTTTTCTTTTACATTTTTTTTGCTAAAGCCGCAAAGCACAATAACTTGGAAAGAAATTAGAATTAGAATTTGCGTAGGAGAAGAATCATTCTGCAAACGTTGTCAGTATTTTTTTAATCGATTACTTTGATGTCGATGACTATGTCAAATCTATTATTGATTTTGTTTTCTTTTATTTATTTTGATTTTGTTTGTATTGAAATTGGGGGACGAATCCAAATACAGGTACAGGGTGGTTCCTCTTCTGGGCTCCAATCCTCCTCTTCCTCCTCCTCCTCTAGATACTGTAATGGTAGCCCAAATAACGCTAACAATAGCAACAATAGCCTGAGTATTAAGGAAGCAGCATATTGGGCTGTTGCTGCAGTTAACAATAGCAATAATAACAACAACAGAGCCTACCCCAACAACAACATCATTAAAGGCTTACAAGACTTTGGTGGATATAATAAGGTCAGAGTTCAGCCCGAGCAAGCAAGTTCACCTTTTATTATATATAACTGTTTTCTGTTTGTGTTTTTTGTGTTTTTGTTAATTTAACGATAGAGAAAGGAATTTATCTTTGAATTGAATTAAAACTAACCCAGAAGCGAACAAGAACTTATCGTGCCTTAACTTAAATTTAATCAATTTAATGTACGTGTTGTCTGTATGACAAAATAACGAAATGTCGCGTTGACTGTTTGGCTTTGCTTTGTTTGGATTTATGGAATTTAGAGTTGAGATGCTTGCTTCGCATTCTAACAAACTGCTTTTATTTTCGGTAGCCTCTGTTAAAATTAGAATACATTTTGTGTTGATTATGGAGTGACATGTTTGTTGGTCATCTTTACCCTTTGCCCTTTTGTCCAGAAGGAAGACATGGAGCTTGCCCTACGTGCTTCCCACATGAACCTCTCGGATGCAATTGATTCTCTTGATGGAGGACGTGGTAGTGGACCTGGTGGAATGGATCCTCCACTATGGGGTGGACCTTCTAGTGGAAGTGGTGGTCCTGGGATGCCTGGTGGTCAAGGACGACATGGACGTCCCGGACCCCCTGGTGGTGTAGACCATGACTTTGATCTGGGTGGACTTGGTGGACCCATGGGAATGGGAGGACCTCCACCTCAACAACGTTACAGTGTTCCGAATCCTACTAAAGGCTACTCTGGGGGCGGTGGCGGAAACTCACTCATGAACAATGTGGCGAATAACCCTAGTCTTGGTGGTGGCAGTATTAATCCAAGTCTGCTGCAACGGATATTGAATCAACAGGGGCCAAATAATCCACAAGCGGTATGAAAATGTTTTATTTTAGTATAATTTTAGGGCTTTATTTCATATTTTAACCCTGTTTAGGGCCGTGTTCAGCCCAACAATGTGGGTAGTGGTGGCTCGCAGGGTGGTGGTGGTGGGGGCAGTGGGGGTTCTGGTGGAGCATTTCCCCCATTCAACAAATCTGTGTCGGTTCTTGTGCAACAGATACAAATGGCAGTCCAAGCTGGATATCTTTCCAATCAGATATTACAACATCCACTCCCACCTCAGTCTCTTGTTCTTCTCAATTCCCTTCTTCAGCATATCAAAAGCTTCCAAATATTGACTCAAGGTGAGTACAACTACAAAAGTATTTAGTGAACTAATTCCAGAAATTTAATTTATTTTTGCACAAAAACAGCTCAGCAACAAATGGGAAACTCGAATTCTCCAGCGGCTCTCCAGCTCTCAGTTCAAATTACGAAAACAAAGCAAAATATTCAAAATTTGCATAATCAGATTGCTGCTCAGCAGGCTCATCATGCCAAGCAGGTAATACAAGGGAAAGCAGACTTTGAAAGGATTTGTGCTTATCTTAATCTTTGCTCTTTAGCAACATCAACATCATCATGGATCCGGCCCGAACAATGACTTTATGAAGGCACCCCCACTAATTGGAGGAGGTGATGGGCGTGATGGGCGTGGGCCAGGTGGAAACTTGATGGATCCTCTCGGATCTTTTGGCTCTGATTTTCTCCTCAACAATAAAGACGGTGGTGGACAGGGTGGACAAGGAGGAGGTGGACATCAGCAACAGCAACAGTCCAGGCTGAGTCAATGGACAAAGATACCATCCATGGACAAGGATGATGGTGGAGGCAATCCTGATTTTTCCCGAGCTCCAGGTCCACAAAGTAATAATGGAGGCGGGGGTGGGCTCAAAAATAACTCCAGCTTGATTCTTGGTCCTTCAGATAAGTGAGTGAAAGAATAAAAGAGATCAAATTCTATTCGTAAGAAATTAATTATTAACTTATCTCAGCACTTGGTCCACTTCTGTCGGCTCCCGATCTGGTGGTGATGGTTGGCCAACGGATCACGGTGGCAATTCTGGCTCAGGTGGTTCTCAACTAATGAATGAAGATTCCATGAAAGGAAATGCAGCTGGGATGGGTGACGGGTGGCAAACTGATCTTGTACCCGAATTTGAACCTGGTAAACCCTGGAAGGGGACTCAGATCTTAAAGACTATTGACGACGATCCTACCTTGACTCCTGGATCTGTAAGTGCCGTGCCATAAATAGTTGGGTCACCCACTAATGTTTTTGCATTGCTTTTCGTTATCTATTATGTAGGTTGTGCGATCACCTCTGAGCTTGGCAACAGCTGCTGCCGCTGAGATTTTTGCAAAGAGTTCCAATTCTGCGGTATCTTCTATGGCATCTGACTCATTGCCATTGAGCCTTAGTTCCAGCAGCACTTGGACCTACACTGGAACTGGAGCTACCACTTCTGGATCCACAAGCATTGCCAAGTAAACTAAAACTTCAAAAGATTCTCTATTGTGTTTCAATTTATTTATTATTGTGCCTAAATGTCTTCAGCTCATATTCAAAACTCAATTCAACTCGTGATCTGTGGGGAGACTATGGAGCCGGCGGAGGAAATGGAGGACAACAACAGCAGCAACAGCAGCAGCAACAACAACAGCAACAACAAGGATCTCGACCACCTCCAGGTCTCCCCAAGAAGCAAGGAGCCGTCCCATCCGTCCCAGCGGGTGGAGGTACAAGCTCCCGGTTTCTATTATCTTTAAGGTCACTTGTTGTTTGAAAAATTAATTAAATTGTTCATACTTTTAGGCAACTCTCTTTGTTGGCTTCTACTCAGAAATCTCACTCCGCAAATAGATGGCTCCACTCTGAGGACACTGGTTAGAAGTTATTTATTCTCTTTTGTAAAAAAACAAACAAACGAATTTGTATCTAGTGTATGCAACATGGTCCCCTTCAAAAATTCCACTTGAACCTCAACCATGGAATCGCTCTGGTCAGGTAAGATTGAACATTTTATTTCTTCCATAATTAATTATGAATTCTCAACCGTACCTCACTAATAATTTTTGATTTATCCTGTCAGATATAATGGTCGTGAGGAAGCAGCTAAGGTAGGAAGGAGTTCAAAATATATTCCTGCATTTTGTTAATTTTTACTAAACATCATGTGGACTTTTTGCTTCAGGCTCAACATGCTCTGAACAATTGTGTTCTTGGAAGCACTACTATGTTGGCTGAAATGGCTAGCGAAAATGATGTCCAAGGTGAGTTTCACATGGAAGTGTACTGAAATTGCGCATGTTTATTCTGTTGATATAATATAATAAATATTCTGTTGATTGAAGGTCTGCTCCATAGCCTTAGTGCAGCTGTGAATAGTGCTCAGCAAAGTAATGCAGGTATCAAAGTACCAAATAAAAATAATGGAGGTTCATTTAAGTTCTTCAAATTGAAAATAAAATGTTTTGTTTTCTGAGCAGGATTTTCGTCATCCACCTCCGGCGGTCGTGGAGACGATAACCCTTGGGGACTCCGTGATAACTCCCCTCTATGGTCCAATAACCCTTGGTAAGAATTATCAGTTATTCTAATAGTTGATGTGTCATTTACAATAAGTACTGGGTTGAAAAATAAAAATTTATTCATAATTAAATGTGAATAATTATTCGTCGTTGATGAGGGACGGGTGTCTTTCAAAAAGTAAAACTCCGAGTGTCTAGCAAATAATTATACGGCACCGGGACAAATGATAATTGTATCTTTTAACTAGGGGCTCTTCTGGATTAGATGCTCCTGACCGTGCCACGCCGTCCTCCCTCAACTCTCTCTTGCCTGATGGACTTCTTGGAGAATCTGCCTAAAGATTAAACTCTCAACGAACTGAACCAAAAAATGAAAGTACCAACAAAGTGTTATCAATGCATGTATCGTATCGAAGCTTTTCTCCCAACTCAGAACCGATTCTAGTTCATTTTTAAATTGACTTTCAGTGTTTTTGTATCTCTCATAGAACTGTATTATAATACCTATAGAACGGACACGGACGCCATTGTTATGCCATGTATAAGTCATTCTGTCGTGCAAGGTGCATCCAGCCACTTTTTGTTACCAAATTCGTGTATTTTTATCGAAAGAAAGTTGATGGTGTTTGTGGACGAGCAATTCCGTTTTAATGAAGCCATCAAAGGAGTTGGTGGTTAGCAGGTTGTACCAAATGGCAGCACCTTTAGAAGGTGCTATTAAGTGGCTCCTTTGTTCACTCGGTCAGCTTTTTGCCCAACTTTTACATGCGGTTGGAGTGGTTGGTATCTCTTAAATGTTCTCTTGATTAATTAATCATTTAATTTAATAATTATTATGAATTGCATTGCATATCCTGCTACTACTAAATACTACAATTACTATACAATTTACAATCCTATTACCCATTGTGAAAGACTTACAAACTGTTTTACGCTAATAGTAGTTTTCTTTCAGTTGTATTAATTCATTATTGATAAAATATTGCTAATTATTATTATTATTTTAGTGCTGATTGATCTCACTCCAAAAAATAGGCCTCCGTTGCGTTGTTAAGATCAAGTAAATATGGGATATTGTGTATTGATTACTGATTGATAGATATCGAATGTTGCCAATTTGAGGTTTTAGAGAAGGTTATATAATGTGGTGATGAGCACTCGAGTGATATTATACACACCATTGTGTAATCCGTTATTGTTTTTTTGATTTCAATTGATTGATGCTATTTAAATTATATTTAAAATATAAAAATAGCTACTATCATTATTATGATGTTAATTATAGTTAATTATCTATTTATCTCTATCATGAACTATATGAACCTTTTACTTTGATTTAAGCAAGGAAGCATTTCATTCACTTTTACCCATGTAACTTTAACCGTATACCTAAGATTTATTATTATGAGTTATTATTACCTGCTTAAAACTTTATCAAGTACTTGTTACATAATATATTGTTAAAAACCGAGTTTTTGTTTTATTCCCTTAGAATAAGATGTGCTCTTGTAAGTACGTTAATTATGATTTGGCTGAAGTGCGTTCCTTAATTAATTTAATTGGCTTCTTATTAACATAGCTGATAATAGCATGTGTAGTGTATAATCTAACTTCTTAGCTTTTCTTTTAATTAATTGGCTTAATCAGGGTTTCAAAGAAAATGCTTAGAATTGGCCTAATTACACGACTAAACTCATGTAATGAATACGTATTGACGCTTGTCTAAAAAATACTATGTTACATATTTAGAAGGGGCAATATCTCTTGATTGATTAATTAATTATTGATTGATTATTAGATTGATTGATAACTAAGGCAGTGCAAAACCATTCCCACCAAACAAAAACAACCAACGATGATAATACTTGCAAAATCGAGTGCTTTTTAGAGAAGATGATGTTATAACGTAAGCAATAGCGCAATATTAATTCTTGTCCTCCGTGGGTGATTCATCTTTCATTAATTAATTGTGGGATAGTTTGATTGGCAGCAAGCAACGATAGGATTTTGACTAATAATTAGTTAAATATGTATAAATAGTCATCTTATACTCACTCACCATTACAGAACAGAACATCATTTAAGTAGAAAAACATAGTCTTGAGATGAGAAGTCATTCATTATCGAACTATACATAAATAGATAAGTTAATGTTGGATGGGTTAGTAGTTGGTGGTACTGACTGATGTTTAAGACTAGTTCATTATTTGATTAATTAATTGATAGTTAATGATTGATTTTGACAGATTTTGTTGGCTGGAAAGAGCTTAGCTTGGCTTTGTTTGTTAAATCCATTCGTATACATATAATGATGAATCGTGGGCAAGAGACGTTTAGTACAAATTATTTAGTTGTTTGGTTGTAAGTATTTCGTAGTTGCAAAATTCTTCCAATTGATTCATTCATTACTAATTAATGGTGCAGCAACAATGATCAGAAAAATTAGTTTTAATTACTTGCGATGCAAACAAGCGAATAGTAATTGTTGTGATTCCTCTGCATTTTATTTTACACACAAGTTACAATTATAGAAATTGCATTTATTACGGAAATTAGTATTTTGCTCAGACCAAAAGAGAGTTTCCGAATAATTACTAGATATCTAGACCTATTGATTGATTGATATTAAATAATGAATCGGACACCCAGGGTTTTTCGAATTCAGAGTCAAAATGTTTTTCAAATGAATGAATTTTAAGTTTTTTTAAACTTGCGCAAATCCAGAACAGTGATGCTTAATTACTTACCTGATTAATTAATTAATTAATTACAATTACATACATTACATGGCAATTGTTGGGGCAATACTTCTCATCTCTTAATAACAATAGTCGTCCTTATATCGCTTATATACCTTTTATCATAATTGTTTAACTATACATATAATGATTATCATCTACCTAAATAAGACTGCAATTATTCCGAACTATGTAAAAAATACAAATTAATGAATTCCTCATCAACCACAACGTCCAGTCCACCAATATTTAAAATCAAGCAGGTGTAGTCAATTTAAAATCTTATCTTCTTGGGACAGAAGGCATAGCATATTACAATATTAATTACAAGAGAAGATTTGTCTTTGTCAGGTAAAATGTGATTCATTAATGGTGATCAAATTTTCTGTTCTTCTTCTAATGAATCGAATACAAAGGCATTTAATTAGTTGATTACACAACAGAATTTAATTGTACACATGTGTGTAGTCTCTCGAAAGAGGCGTCATTAATGTGTATTACATGTACAAATAGTCAAGACTTATTCTTATGGCGCAGACTTTTGCGGACTGATTTTTTTTGGAAAAATGTTCCTTTTTCTCTGAAATTGAAAAACGCCTTAAGTATGGTAATTAATTTTTACTCGAAATTAATACCATTTCTTATTCTAATCAATGCAAATTATGCAATCCCATATTCGGACAATTTATAGTAAATAATTCACGCTTGCCAAATGAATACTTATCCCGAGATTTTTTGCTATTTATCTAATTTGAAACCTTATATAGTATAATTTTCTGAAACATATTAGTTTGTGATAATTATTAATATTATTATTATGTTGTATCCTGGAAAAATCTCTTGACAAGTATTTTCTTTGTAATAATTATTTTACTGATCTCTAAAACCAATTGGCTGATTAATATATCCTACATATTGTTTAGTATTAATTGCTAAATGTGTAGACAAATGCTATATATTTAATTATGTAGTTTACGTATATAATGTCGCCTTTCATTCATTCAATCATCAATCACGCTTGATATCTTTGAAGCTCAGAAATCAGCTCATTAATTATGATTATAATTATCTGCTCCACCTTATTTAATTAATTATTATTTAGATTTTAATGGATATACTGGATCTTTCATTCTCAATAATGCTTATAAATTTTAAGACGATGAGTAAGAAATGCAACCCGTTGTATGGTTTTTGACTTGTCTTTTAAACTCATAAAGACAAGACTGCAATCAAACAACAGAACAGAAGAAGACCAACTATATAACTATGATGTAATTGTGATTAATTAGTTAATTAGGTTGTAATGTAATTAATGCAGTTTTCTGTTGTGGAAGAAGCTATCAGTTATATAGTGCATATTATGTATAATGTGTAATGATGGCATATTGGATTTAAAATCTCTGCATTTTTTTAGTTCAACAAAAATTCTGTCTGTGATGAAATATTTGGCAATATTTTACATTTTCCTGTCTGTGTTCGTATTTAATTTTAATTAAAATGCAGTACTTAATTTTGTTTTAGAAGAAATCACAATCTCACACACAAAACAGTGCAGCAGCTTGCTTTAGAACAATCTTTATATTTTCATGCTTAAACCTCTTTAGTTAAGTATGGTTTAAGTTTTATTAACTATTGTAGTTACCTTATCTTAAGAAATCAACCATAACACAACCAAATATAGATACGCGATGATGCAAGTTAGTATAAGAACGGGAAAGCGTTGTTAGTTGATTGATCATGATCAGTATTGTAAAGATGTGTTAAATACTTGTACTAAACCATACTTGTGAGAGATACGGTGCAAAAAGTTGGGTGAAAACCCCCACTGGAAAATACGAAAGAGACTTTTAAAGCTGTTCATTCATACCAAAACTCCAAGACTAAATGGGGAGAGAATATTAAAAACCACCATGAATGTTTGTAAAATATGGTACGAACGTTAGTTGATTACCAACAAAAGTTTGAATTTGAATTTAAATGACGCACACACGCCACGCACATCTTTTTCGAAAGATGCGTTGATTGATATACATACACACCTGCCATGGCCAACTTTTAAATAGTCAGTTGAATCATGTCATAAATTAAGGTAGAAAATGTTCCACATATATTTCAGTAATTAATATGTTTAAGGACATACTATGTTACAGATACGTAAAACTATTTGGTTTTGTTGTAGGGTTAATAATTAAGTGCTAAGAAGTGAGTGATATTCAATGGATTTTATGCTAAGTATTTAATAAGGGGTATATATCAATTATTATGCAGTTTTAAAGGTTAAGTGCTAATTAAGTGATTGTAAAAAGGGGACAGTCACATGTGCCACAAGCCAAGCTATATAAATATTATGAATAGATATCTAAAAGGCACTTCCATGAATGTTCCACAAGATTTAATGATTTCCAGTGAAAGATGGTAGTGAATTTAAAAATGATGCAAAGTAGATGCGCATTATGCGTTGATTCGAATGAATTGTATGAAATTCTATGCAGGAAATGAAGGAATACCAAAAAACGTGAAAGTATCGATCGATTGATATCAAAATAAGAAAAGCTTATCGTACATACATACGCTAGAAATGTTTGTCAGTCAGTGGGATGGAATGACTTAAGCTTTTTCGTGGATCTGACTATAAATGTTTTATTATACGGTGTAATAAGTTGTGGTGATCATGGTTGATTAAGTTTTAATTGCGTTACACACTACACTTACTATGCAGTTACTTCTACAAGGTAGCATTTAAAAACATCTGAAAATCAGGAAATACCAATTCCTAAATGGTTACGAATTGAAGTTTTCTTTATGTATATCTATTATATCACAATGTTGAAACGTTTATGTAAAGTACTTGACATTCATTATTATGCATTCAACTTTAAGTTGCATTATTATTCATTTTAATTATTGTAGTATCCGATATACGTACGTATACTGTATTGTTTATTCTTATTATTATTCATTCACATAATACATTTTATCCCTCAACGTTGTACTCTTCTATTTTAGTTATTTTAAGTAAAATGTAAAAATTTATGTCTTGTTTGTTTCATTTATTTTGCATCTTGTTTTTGCATTTGGTTTTTAGCGTTTTTGGTAAAAGAATGACAAAAACTGACACGGAAATACTGAATTTACTTACCTACGTACAGACTCACGGATGACTTATTACTACCTTGTATGAAAGTATTCATATCATCTTATAGGGAAGGGAATTATATAAGCACACTTTCTCAATGTGATATGTAGTTATCCATAGATGATAAG
Source organism: Folsomia inoculata (assembly GCA_034695825.1). Classification (NCBI taxonomy): domain Eukaryota; kingdom Metazoa; phylum Arthropoda; class Collembola; order Entomobryomorpha; family Isotomidae; genus Folsomia; species Folsomia inoculata. The sequence continues at coordinate 3,815 of JAQIWQ010000302.1, read as the reverse complement.
AGGATTTGGAGATGAGGGATTATAGTGATAAGGTAAATACTACTGGCCAATTCGAAAGAAATTCATACAATAATCAAACATTATTGCATTAGCTAAATGCTCATTCGGTTAAGTGTCGTCAATTCTACTGACTTCGTCCATGTGCCGAGTATGCAATTCTGGTGCGGTTTATAAGGTAGATAAGTAAAAAGCCAATACTTTTTATTTTAATATATCAAAAAGATATGAACTTATCTAAACAAATCAGTATTTCTAAAATTCCACACTTTCTCCTTGAAATAATTGGCAAAATGCTGCTACAACACAAATTTTTGGGGCTATGCAATGTATGTAGAAACGTTTAAAACCACAGCTCACAATTGTAAAGCACAAAGAACAATAATCCTTTCATTTGTGGTTTATTCTATATCATAATAATTGGCCATTTTATTCTTTAATGAAATTTCAAGTTACCATTTTACAGTACCAAATAATCCGCAGTGTGATATACCGATACTGGACGAATACAAAATGTGTGCTGCTTACTTACTTGTTAACTAATGATTAATTTAAAGACTAGTTACATATTCCATTCCTTGTCTTGTCTGTTAAAATAATGCAGTAATTAGTTAAACACAGAGATATCGTCCTGTTCGATAAGTACTTATGGTCATGAATCCTGTCAAAAAATGCATGCCCTGAAATATGGGCAAACAAAAAAAGTTTTGAGCTGTTAATTGCTTTATCGTTTTCTATCCGATAAGAAATAATGCTAAAAGTGGCTCAGATGATAAGTCTGACTGACTGTGGTAGTGTTTGCATGCATGGAAGGGTGAATTGGATTAGTAGAATTTGCGTAATAAGACGCGATGACAATTACTTGCATGACATTGTGACAAAATAGGCCAACTATTTTTAAATGTTTGGTGGCCTGGCCTACATTACAAAAACGACATGGCAGGATGATATGATATGATACGAAAAGGGATCATATATACCTTAAAAAACTTACAAACAAGTGAACACGAGTAATGCAAAAAAAGGTTCCAAAATATTAAACCTTATTCTCTGAAACGAAATATATATCAGACGAGGACGAAGGATGCAATTTTTCAAACAAGTATAGTAAAAGGTCTGATTATTCTGTGACTCTCTGGGAAATATTAAAAACTCAACAAAACGTCTTAAGTTTTAAGACTTTTGAAAGATGAGGAATATAGGTCGAGTTGAGATATCTTAAATATACTTTTAAGACCTTGACCATTTGCCCAACAATGAAACCAAATAATACACACTTGTGGTATTCAATAACTGACATTGCTAAACTAATATGTACAGATTAGATGCGTATTTATTCAACCAAATGTGTATATACTAGGATACCTGCTCTGCTATACTACCTTACATAATTAGAAATTTAAGATTGAGATGAAATTTTAAGCTGTATTTATCTAAATTAGATGATATCTCGTATAGTAGTACATACTCGTACACGATCTCAATCTCTCGATTGGAAGGATAAGTGTTTTAGTAAGTGTCCTACAAGTTTCATGAAACAGACTTAAAAATACATAGTCCACGACTCCAATCCAGGCAAAATTATTAAAATTTTGCAGCCTTGAGCCTTTCAAGGATTCTTTCATATTTCTGTGACACACTGAATGGGACTCGTGGTGAACGAATAAATAATTAAAAATTAAGCCCGAAGAAGAAGCAACCGATACATGTCCATGGCATGCAATCAATTAAGATAAAATGCCAATTAGATTTAAAGTACATGATCTATTAGTTATATTATTATCCATGATGAAACTTTGGGCAATCTCTCTGCTATAAGTAGAATGTAATCTTGTAAAGGGTAAAAAAAATCTTCCTCAAGAAATCTATTATCCACTACTGACTACCATACATACATACCTGCTACTAAATCAGCTAAGCTTACAACTAATACCTTATTACCTAACGATAATGTACTTATCTTATACCTTATCTTAAAAAACTAACAATATTCAGCACTGGTGCATGTGCCTATCATCATCATGGTCTCCTATACTCGTGAGTGTCAAAAATTCAGTGACTCAGATACGTGATTTCAATTTTTAATGCGATTCGATCCAATAGGAATAGAGCATCTAATTTGATATCGAATAAATATTTATATTAGGTGGGGTACGTGCTTCTTACATATTAGCGAAATTCTCCAGACTTTCCGGTAGTAGTTAGTTAGTTAGTGGGATGAAAACAATAAGTACAGTAAATTACATAGGTAATTATATAGGCCGGCCTCTTTCTCCTAGCATTAGACATATTGATTTCGCTTAAAGTTAAGCCATCTCTCAAAACATAGACACACAATCCACCAAAAGTAGGAACGAGAGACAATACTTCCTAAATGATAAGTCTCTAATAATTTAACTAAACGTCCAATCAATGAAAATTCGACATTTCTTTTTCTTGAGAATACAAAGACACAAGAAATAAAATCAAATGTTGCACATATGTATGCAGAATCGTAGAAATGTACGTATATACGATACGACAAGACGATTGACAAATAGATTAAAAAGAGTAGTAGAGACGCTATATGTAATTGTTGCATGGAAGCATTCGTCCGATGCGTCGTTGATTCTTTGTGTAATTATTTCATTATAAAAATATTATACGTAATAAATTACATTCGTGGGTAGAGTTACATAGTTGACGCAACTCCAAAAAGAGCTTGACCAAAATATTGTATAAAATATGAAAAAAAAGTTTAAAAAGCATGAAAATTATAAAAAATTGTTGCTTGATAATATGCAAGATCTCATCAGTATAGTCATTAGTACATATATGTAAAATGCAGTTGGATGTAACAATTTAGTGTGTACATACCGTTGAATTAAATACTTCATTCCGTAGTGATAATTTTAATTCTTAATGGTTCTTGTAAATTAGATTAGGCTGCGGTTTACGAAAAGCTTGAAAGAAATGGAACCCAGTCGGTTTGAAGGATTGCCATAATTTCCTCCAACTCTATAATCCCGTTGGCATCTACATATTTAAATACGTACGTACATTTTACTTTGTCTGATTGATGAGGTGTATCGCAAACCACCGAAAACATGTACCTGACTTTTTCTTTTGTTAAGAAATTGAAATTACTTGAGTTATACGAATTGTCCTATTACTGCCCAAAAACCTTGACTTGATGCTCATTCAATCAATTCAATCTGTATCGCTCTCATTTTCTGTGATGTCCAAACTAAATCCAATTCTGTTTTATTACACCAAAAAACATAGAAGTTACCAAAATATCACGAAATTCTTAATGCCTTCCTTGGACAACGGATTAAACTAATAAAATAGAAGTTAAATAACTAAACTACATAATTAGTGGCTGATTACTAACTACAACAAAATTGCTTGAAAAAGAAAGAGTGACTTGAACATGTACCGTGTACCTTTAAAAAAATAACCTTTGCTCTTATCAGGAAATGTGTTCAGGTTTCAAGTAAGGTTTAGATAAAGTGTGAGGTGACGATAAGATGCAAAATTTCTCTCGGGCTTTTCCAACAAAAACTATCAAAACCATAAAATCAGACATGAAATGCATTTAAAATGTAATAAAGTAAAGATAAATAAAACAAAGACAGTGTTCCCCAATTAAGGTAGTACATATAGTAATGAGGATAATCAATAAGAAATGCAGGTTACATGAGCTTGAAACGCTTCATTGGCTTGTCAGAGTCAATAGTGATTCTAATGCTCAATGTAAGTAAAGTAGAGGTGAATTAGTTGAAATACAATACATCGACATTTCCATATCTTTTTGGTTTTAGATTTTTATGTCATTT
>JAQIWQ010000301.1:0-19421 GCA_034695825.1 Folsomia inoculata | reverse complement strand
CCCCAATGGCCACTTCCTGTCGAATTTTTCTCTCCAGGAATACCAACACTTTCAGTCGTAGCAGATTCACATCCTCGAAATGCACAAACTACAAGCTCATTTGATTTACAGCAAAAAAATTAGGACTGTATCTGTGGAGAATATTCTACCACATAAACTGCTCGTGAGAATCTTATTTCAATCAATTTCTAAACAAAATTAATGAGTACCAAATGATTATTTTGAAACACACTTATTTAATACGAATACTAGGAATGGTGTTATTCTGGCCATAAAAATCAAAGTAAAAATGAAATCAAGCGTAAACCCTGTTACAAAATTAGCCGTTTAACAAATGTACTAGAATTGTATTGCGAACGAATTTTTTTCTCATCTGCTTCTATCCACCCAGGTGTTCAAACGTTAAAGTCAAGTATTTGATCCCATTCTATCGTCATCTCGGTTCCTAAAAGAAAGTAAACTTTTCCCCTCTTCTTCTAAACTTCTCATGGCCCTGGGTCTCTGAGAAGTGCAATCACTTTCTCCAATACTTTCCCCACATCCTGAAACTTTCACCTATGACATTTGGATAACCTATCCTAACAAAAATGCTGACTTTTTTATCGATAAACTAAATTGATTTTGAAACATTGCAAGTACCCTTTAAAATATTAAAATCGTAATCAAGTGGCATTGGGAAACGGTAAAGTATGTTATTACATGTGGAAGTAATGTGGTCTTCCTATTGTACTTACTTTCCCTCTTGTCAACGTCAGCATAACTTGCGAAAAAGTGCTCTTTTGCAAATTTATGTTATAAACATGAACCAAGTCTATCCCATCCGTTAATGTTATTATTAGAACAACCAAGATATCTTTATGTGGTGGCTGTTCTCCAAAGATATTGTACCAAACTACTATCTGACGTTAATAAAATTATTTAAAATGCCGAAAACCTCAATCAGGACTTTTGCATAATACCATACTGCAATTTTACTCCTAAACATCGATTCACAACATACGTATTTTGTTTTCTGCCTGGTTTTCAACATTTTTCATCATATCTTCTCTATTTATGGTTTATTTTAAAAAGAAATTCTCGGAAATGAAGTCTATTTAGGCTTTGTTTAGTTGTCACGTGCAATCACTCACTAATGTACAATTCGTTTTAACAAAAATGCGTAATTTGATCTCTTTCGTCAACTACCTTACGTCAAACAAGGTTCAAAAAACTGCATACATATCACAACCTCCGATCTGTAGTAAATCTTCGCTTACTTTCGAATTTTATTAATGTGGTAGTGTGGTTACACAAAGAACTATGCTTTGCGAGTTGCGAGAAGATTAGGTAACAAGTAAAAGTAAATGGGTTCTATATTGAGCGCATGCACCATTAACTTTATAATACCTTCGTGGTGTTCAATATTTCCTTGTCCCTTCTGAGAACACTGTCAACAACAACAATCATTAGTACAACTAGCAGTGACAGAGTTGACGATGATGTGACGTTTGTAATGCTGATGACGGAAACAGAACTGACCGAGTAATTTAAATAAGAAGAAAGTGTCTAGTGATCATTATTTCCTTATGGTTCACTTTCTCTTTGCAGATCTAAAACTGAGAAAGGATTACCTGCTAACATGGTCCCAAATCATTCTTGCAATGGTTACGACGGGATTTGTGGCCCTGGGTTTGGTACTTGCTGCAATTTACGCAAGGTGAGACAACGCTTTTTAACATTAAGCAATTAATTTAAGTGCTTTTCTCTTGCATTGAATTTTGGTGACTACGAAGTAATTCTTCGTGGGGTTGTTTCATGTTAATTGTTTCATTTCTAGTTTGGAGACAGTATTACAAATGTAAATAGGATGTAGATGTATTGAGATGAGATTTTGTGATGTGTTAGTCGAAATACGGTTGAAGCAGCTAAATGATTTATTATTCACTAGGAGAAAGGCACGTAAAAGAGATTTCTCCTCTGCCAAACATTGTCGCAAATTATCCCGACGCCATCGTGTACCTTGAACTGGATCGTCCAGTAACCTCGGAGGACTTACCTTTTGGCACAGGAGCTTCATCTGAATCTAACATAAAGGTAAAATCAAAGTTTGAAAGGCAATTTCGTACCTGGAAAAGTTTTTAAGCCAAATTTATTCAACTACTAATTGTAAGTCTAACTGTGGCAGTTTGCAATTAGTCCAATTATTTTATTTTCATCTCTTTCCTTTACGTTGTTGTTAGTTTTCTAATGAAACTTTCTGCAGTAGTAAAGTAATATCCATATTTGAGTAAAATTCGATAAAACAAACAATATCATACCGTGAAATGAAGGTCTATGCCATTCACAATGCTTACGCAATTCGTTGTACTTATGCCTTTGGAATTTGTCATAATTTCTCTTTATTTTATTGTCCTTTCTCCAGGCTGGATTGTTTTTTAGTTGTATAATGAAGAGTTGACTTTCACTTTGCATTTATTTCTCTCCCTATTTGGTCGTCTGGTCCTTTGTGACATGACTTCGATTTGTGCAATTGTGTATGGATAACTATTCTTCGAAACATTTATTGTACCCCTTGAGCAATGGTTGTCCTGTTCTAAGTTAAAGTTTGAATTTCGAAATGATAAATGCTGGGCCAAGATAATTTATTTGCAAATGCTGATTTTTCGGTTGACAAACATGACAGGGAGGAAAGTCTCCATTTATCGGAAGTTTCCAACGATTGGAATCTCAGGAGGAGAAGCCAGATCTACTCAAGGGATCCTTTTCCATTTCGGCTACCGTCAACAGAGCCAAAGGAGCTGGTGTGACCAACAACAATGCCAAAAATAGTGAGCTCAATAATGGATCTGCTACTGGAGTTCTGGAACATATGGCAAGACATAAAGTGAGTCTAATTTTCAGTATATTATCGACATACAACTGACCAACTTAATCTGGTACCAGAGTTTTCAAAATACTACATGCAAAACCCCCAAAACTTTGACGTTTCATCTTGTTTAAGAAATTGCATTTACCTGCTGTTTTTGTCGAAAGGAGATCTCAACTCAGATAATGCGTTCTGCTCACGTTTGCTCTTTGTTATTTTATAATATCCGTCATCTTCTTCATGTTCTCTATTTTCTGTGATGTGAACAAAATGGATTTTAAAGCTTAAAGTAGTGATCAAACTTTACACGCCGGTTTATTTTAGAAAAATAGACTGTGACAAATTGAGAATTTACACAGAATATCATCAGCAGATTGACACCAAGCATGTTTTTTATATTGGAAAATAGAGATTATTTTTCAGGAGCGTCTACATTTTTTATAGATAATTCGCAATTATGATAATTCACCTATCCGTCATACAAAAAGATCTAGTTACAAAGTTGCAATTTTCGGTGAAAACGAGGTGGGTTAATTGAGGCTTTAATTTTCAAAGCCGATCTAGATTATTGATTATAGATTTTGGAATGTCACCAATTTTGTTTAATTTTCAGCAGTGTTAGTAGTAGTTATCTAACAACATGAATACTCTATGAAATTACAGGGCCACATTGTCTACCTTAAGAAACTACCTCTGACGCCTTTGAAGTCAGTGTGAAAGCTGTGCTTGTACTGGAAACGGTATTGATGATTAAATATTTGATAGACACTGATTGTGGGAAATTATTGAGTATTCATGTAAATTGTCTTTGATGATTCGACTGATTGAATTGCAGATGCATAGTTTGCGTCATGAGAATTTAGTAACACTGGTTAGCTGCTTCCTGGGGTCGGTGGGGTCACCTTGTTCCCCCAGCGGACCAGCCTTGGTTTGGGAATAGTGTAATCGGAGTTCCCTTTATGATATCATCAAACAAAGTGACATCAAATTGGACTGGGCCTTCAACTCTCTCTTCTCATGGACTTGGTTCGGGTAAGAATTGGATTTCATTTAAAAATTCCAATACGTTATTGTCAGTGAAACTTTAGTAGCAAAAATTTTTAAGGTATTGCATCACTAATTATTTAGCTTAATATTTTGCCAGGATGGAATTCCCTTTGCAAAAGGGTGGGTTTCAATTAATTTTCTCCACGTCCATCGCATTCAGCACTTCAGGCAATATTGTAACTTAATGCAAAGGTATGTTTACCTTTCTTTGATTGAACTCTGTAACTAAAGCAAGACCATCCATAGCCATATTTTTCCTTGTTCTCAATCATCCCCCAGAGACAGTCAAAATGATGTGACAAGCCATTCACACAAAGATTCTGTCAACAAACTTCTGTGTCAATATCTAACAATGAGACGGCAAGTATCAGATGCAAATTCTTTAAATACACTCAACCTTAAACATCTCAATCACACAAGAAGAATTCAAGACCTAATTCATATTGTCCTATTATTCGCACTTGAAGATTTTTATTGCGAAGCTAAAGTATAGCATCAAAAAAAATGTAGACTATTTTGTAACTTTTTTAATTGAAATCCTTTATTTCTAATTGAATCTCGACTTTTCATTAACAATAAAATTACGCCGACTAGAGTAAATATTAAAGGGTTGAACGGGATGAAGTATGAACCCTGTCAGAAAAGGTGGCGTAAAGTTATGAAATTATAATTATCAGCAACTTTATAAATTTCATGCTATTTAACTTAAAGTTTGTAGCCAATGCTTGTTTTCAGTATTACTTTCCTCCCAAAAAAAAGTGAACCTATTTAATGGAATTCGAATTTGACAGGAAGAAACCATTCCACACCACATAACTCACCAAGTTAAATATGGTCTCTGCTTCTTTGTCTCTCAAATCGAATTAAGCTTAATCAGAAGGAGAAAAAATTGTCCACAATTTGTACTTTTTTCTTTAAACAAACTAACCAACAATTGCGATTGGTGGTATACAAATGTATTTGCTTTCTTTGTACACTGGTACGGCTTCTGTAGCCAACAATATGCCAAAGCCAGAATACAATAGAAAGATGAATAAGACGCCTTCACGTAAAGTAAACTTTATTTAAATATGAGAAACCTAGATAGAAACTGACTAGATGTGAATTTGGTGGTCACAGTTAGGTTGGATTTTGCTGTGACAGTTCATTTTACTCTGAAGCAAGGTTGTGTGATCAAGTGCATACTAACCCAACCAAAAATCAGAAAGAGATGGAGAAAGGCTTCCTTGGAGAAAGTTGAGAAAGCAAACAAAGACAAGAAGTTGAAGAAGGAAGTTGACTGTTTCCTTCCTCGCCTTTCTCACTCGGGAAATCTAATAAAGAATGAGAAAGTCCAGGCCACACCCGACCAGTGCAATCAAAGTCAAGCTCTACTAACGAAGGACTTGATTTTTACAATTATTTCTTTAGATTTAGCTGCATCCTGGTACATTAAAAAGTTTGATTAGTAGCGAAGGCCTGCTCCAAAGAGAAGAACATTAATTGTATATGATCAAGTATTAATAACAAGTAAAGTACTAAAGTATGTATTTTATAAGGATTAGAATCATCATTTTTAGGTTTATGTTCTGGCTGTAATTTGCCATTGATACCCAGCACAATGTAGTACACACACAGACCATCCAAAGGCTAGGAACTCAATCTGTGATGAGACATTGTTACTTATGTTGAAATTTTAAGCACAAATTTAAGGTATTTTTTTAAAAACGAATGTCTATACCGAATCTAAGAGCACAACTTTACGCAATGCTTTGAGAAATGTGGTCACTGGGATGTGGATTAAAGAATTGTTCATGTCTTTATTTATGTGTGGTTATTTCAGAAATCTAAGCAATATGTTACATACGAGACTGATATACATCCATATTATCTTTGATATAATTGTAATTTCAGCTTATCATCCTCGACCGGAGATGAGATACGCATATCGTATCTCTGTGAAATTGATCAATTGTTGTCCTTGTCGAAGGTGCAATTCTATAGCTCAGGACAGACTGAATAAACATTATCAACCTAATTGCTTATCGTCTGATGCAAAGTTGTTTTAACTTCTTACAACTCCAGAAAGTAGAAACTGTTCACTCATTTTATCTTATTTGCTTTGATTATCTGAAGTTGCATACAAGACATTGTTTATTTATTCTTTTCGGATCGTTTTGCATGCAAATGTTAAATTCCTGCAAAGTTTGAACAGTCAGTAAGGAATGAATTATCTAATGAACTCTTGATGGGTATTCTTCGTATCTAAGGATAAAGCAAGGGATAACTCACTTGTAGTGGATAATTGAAGTCCAAATTTTAAAGGCCAAAAAATTGTGTCAACGCTTCGAACTCTTCTTGTTAAAGGCAGTATGCGAATTACAGAGAATGACACTAAGATACAACCGGCAGACGTTGCATAACGCAAAGGCACACTCATTAGGTACCCTTTGAATCAAAAATAAAATTTCTAGGTTTGGCAGTGGTGGTGTTCTGAGCCGCCCCGCATTTCGAATTTTTCATGAAAAATGTAAAGTAATCCTAGCGTAACGTAACTAAGACTAAATTATTCGGACCCCTTCAGAGTATATCTGAGCCTTAATACTTATATCTATTACCACCTTCTTACAGTCTTACAAGAGTACTTAAAAAAACTAAGGTTTGCAAATAAATCCTAGATAGTTCCATCCAGAGTCGACGTCGACGTTGACAGAGTGAGTAATTTTAGAAATTTTAGTAATTTTAGAGATTGAAGAATATTTAGGCGAAAACTAAGAGAAATATCCTTAGCACCGGCTAAAATAAGGAAAGGAGTTGTTTTACTTTTATAAACTTGCTAAATTAGCTTATCCAAGATAAGTTGGATATCCCCTTTAGTTTTTGTGAGAGATTAGTTTATGTAAGGAAAGCCAAGGATTCGTGCTTGATATGATGAATTACGTCCTTGAGATTTATTCCAAAATTTGGATTCATGAAATGATATGAAAACGCTTGGAACGGAAGAACCGTACTTTTCTCGCTGTCGGTCAGTAGAGTTAACAAACAGCGAGCTGAGCTAACCTTTAACTAGTAACAAACAGGATACAGCCAAACCATAATTTAACCTACCATACTATAAGTATTTAAATCATTTAAGAAATCATTATCGTTCTCTATGTGTAGCAAAGCAATACTGGAGAAAGTAAGAGCATAAAATCGTATTTTATTTTCATTCATGACGTAATAAACTCACCGATCCTCTCAAACTTGAAGACAAGGCCCTGAACTGCCTTGATCTCTTCTGCTTTGCTTTCTCTTTTAATTTCAAGAATGAAAATTTTGAAAAACATGATGTTTGGTAATGCTTGCTTTCTTTTTTGCTTTCTTGATTTAATGCTTGATTTCGATTCCAGTGACGTGATTCATGGCTTATACAGATAAACATTATGACACAGATGCGTAAAAGTTTTGTTCTCGTTAGCTAACCATGAGATTAATATCCAATCCAATAGATATTGGCTTTCTCTTTACATATCAAATGTTAGTATCATAGTGTTGACTGTGCGAAAGAAGTGCATTAAAAACACATGTGCAAATAAGTAAAATAATTCCAAAAAAGATAGGATGTGAGGAGAAGGTGTGGTGAAAGGCAATTGTCCGTCTAACCACACCACGAATTTGTAACCAACCGAAAAAGATACATAATCATTTTGCATGGCACACAAAAAAATTGTAAAACTATCTTCACTTTGTACCCGTACACAAATGAGTGATATTAGCCCTTTGGTTAGTTTAAATATTAATATTGCTGCATGGATAATAATTTTAGCAAGGGTCCATTGTGGGAAAAATTGGTTTGATTTGTTAAGTATTTAGTAAGTAAAAATCATGTATGCAATAGAAAATCAAGGATTGGGTCACTCTCTCACTACTACTACTACTACTACTACTACTCTCACGACCCACTACACACCCGTCTTCTTATCCTTAATCGAAATACATAAGTGGGATAGCACTGGAACTGGAAAATGATTTAAATTTTTCCAAATAAGTAAAATCTAATTCCATTATTTTCTCCAATGTCTGAATCTCTCTTTGTTAAGATTAAAATCAGTATGGGATGATTTTAGCTTCAAACATTCTACTACTTCAAATAGATTTTCAAATAAATTTTCTGTTTCATCATTTTAAATTCCGTTTTGTTTCATGTCGTCCGATGCATCGACACTTTCATTATTACGACGAAGAAGAAAAAAAGAACAAACTGGAATTTTGAAGTAATCTGTCACTGTTTTCACTCTCCAAGCATTGTTTTTTATGAAAAATCATTTGGGCTCTAAAGTGGCGTGGAGAGGAGACCTGATTGATTGTAGGTAGCACCCTTATGTGGAATTTGAATGAAGTTGAATATGTTAAATCATGTAGGTAATATTCGTCCCCATTGGTAAATAGAACTGCAGTCAAAGAAAGAAACGTAACCTGACAATTTGCATTTTTACACTATTCTAATGAAGCAATATAAACTCTCTAGTTTAAACACGTGAATACAAAACAATATGCTCGAATAATATTCTCATGCAGTAGTGTGTTTGTAGAAATCAAATTAAATTATGAGGCAACACTTTCAACCTCCATTTCGGACAATTATTGGACGCCACGAAAGATGACCACAACTTCCTGAGGAAGAATACACTGAAAAGAAAATGTCTTCAGAGTCTTCAGTCTTCAGAATGGTAAAAGCTACATCAGACATTTATTCAATTCTGTTTTAAAAAGGGATGTGAAATAACTCTAGAGTTTTATATTTATTGACAATAATGAGTCATCATCATAATCATCATAATTGCTTATATATATATATACTTGATTTCCTACAAAATTGTGGCAATTTCGATCAATTCACTCACATCGAAACATTTTGCAAAAAATAAATTAAGTATTTCGTTAAACAGTTTTTCTTACATAAGGATAACTTAGTGTTAGAAATGTGTCTTTTGCATTGGATATCTCAGCAATTTCCTACGAACGTCGGATCAACAAAGGGAGTTACCGTGTATCTAAATGCAGAATCTATCCAAAATAAGAATTTTTGTTGGTGATTATTCGTAGGAATATTTCTGACATGTATGATTGTAAAACTCTTAAGTGGAATTTGAAAGAAGTTGAATTAGTGAAATCTTCATAGATGGATCCCACCTCATGAAGGTCCATATAAGTGAGCATAAGTAAAATCTATTAAGAGTAATAGTAGAGTAAAACTGTCATTAAAAAAATAACCAAAAAACTCTCTTTGTTTCTCACTAAAATACAGCTAAGCACATATAAACTAAGCACATAAAACAAGATAAAATGAGCACTTTAGTTGAGTAAATTATCCACATTTTGAACGAATAACAGGAGCCCCATGGAGGATTCACATATCATCTGAAACTAAAGCAAAACTGGATGAAGCTGGTGGATATATTATTGAACCCAGGTAAATTATTTTTACTTTCTCTCTACGGGGAACATTGATGCATAGGAAGTCATAGTGAAAGCAAAGACGCAAAATGTTCGTTGATGTGACAGAGAAAGTTCAAAAGTCAGTTGGAGATATTTTCGGTTTTAAGGGCGTAATTCGAGCACTTTACTTTCATTTACATTCAGTCAGTCAAAAAGTCAAATATCACTCACTTTTCACTTATTAATAGTTCAATAGCAGATATGAAGCTAAGCTAGAGAATGAATCTAGACAGAGAAAGCAAAGAGAAAGTACACGCCACTCTGTGGTTCACAATCCGCCTTATAAAATATATATTCCTTTCCATAATGATTTCTCTAGTGGATTTGGAGAGTAAATACTAAGGGAGAGATGAGGTTGAGCTAAGAGAATTTGCATATAATTGAGACCACATTTCACTCTGGTTTTGCAATCTGAGTCGTCATGCATGTGGTTTGGTATATAGTATGGATAGACGAATCTTAAATCCTATCCAACACTGACCATTTCTTCAGAAATGTTTTAGTTTCATATTCTAAGACTGCAGCCATAATAATTTAAATGGCTTGTACATTTCCAGAGGTATGACTGACATTAAAGGTAAAGGTCCGATGCCAACTTACTGGCTGTTGGGTAAGGAAGGGTTTGACAAAGAGCTACCGACGCCCCCAGGACTCAAGTAAGTCCTATTATAAACATCACATCATGGATGAGTAAATGTCCATATAATTAAATGGTGTTGGATGCCATCGGCAAGTTCAAGTCCAGCCTAGAGTACTTTATTCTATTAAGATAGTTCAGTTGTAATAAATATTTTACATTATCTTCTGGCACTCTGGCTCCACTCAGACCAGACAGGAAAAATCTTATTTGGAAATAAATTGATTGAAACTTGAAAAAACTTTCTCATCCCAAACAAATAAACAATTCATGAAAGCCTTTTGAGAGAGCACATTCTTGCCATCTCGTCAAACTTTTTATTGGGCATTTTACCCCTATAGATAGACAGTATACAAATTTAAGTAGCCTACCATATGACTATCAATGTGAAGGATGTTTGTATTCAAGCCACTTTCTTATCCAACTTTCACTTTTTGTAACGATTCTGCACTCATTCTAATCGAATCCAAATAAGTATAAATGGTATAAAATTCTGAAAACAGGGGTACTGAATTCCTTTCTTGATAGGATTTGAAAATAGACTGGACGAGAAAGCGATAAGATATGGTCGAAGGGGGGTGCGACCAGATGATTCTGGATCAGAAACAAGAGCAGCAAGCCAAAGCCACATTTCTGCAGTAAAACTGATGGAGAGAGAGAAAAGTAATTTGAAGACTCCACATCACCTGGCACCTCCGAAATCACCTTCAAGCTTTGCCGTGGTTCAGGGTCCCACGGGTGAAACGTTGCGGTCACTTTCTCCAGCGAAACAAGTAAATAACCTACCGTATCGTAAACTACTATTCATTAAGGGCAAGAAGAAAATATGTCCTAATTTGGTTTGACATTAAGTTGAGTTGAGTAAGAATTTCATTTATATCTTGAGTATCTTGTGCATATGACATCTACATTCAAGTACAGTGATGTTCCCTGTGAGAAAGATGCATTAATTTCATTGGAGAAAGTTCCGCTGGCATCCGTACTTTAGTATGAATCACAGGTGACAGGCTAGTATTTGCAAGATGTCTTGCTATAAGCGAACGTTGGAAACTGTGTGTTTAAAAAAAACATTGCTAAGCATATTGTTGCAGTTTCATTTCAACCACTGAATGCGTTGAGGTTATAAACAAAGAATCTCAGAAAAAACCTAAACTACCCATCATTTTGTATACGTTCCAAAAAATTTTTCAAGTCGTCTCAAACCATCATAAGTTTGACGGGGATTTTTTATAATCCTATTTTACTTGGTTGCAATTTAGCATCACTCACGCCCAGATTTGCTTAACAAATCTATACTGAAGTATTCAATCCCTGAGTCAGGACAATACTCTTTTGTTCCACATTCATATTTCTGCCAGTGTTTGTGTTTGACAAACTCATAGCACAATAGAATACCATGACTTTCACTTTGCTCGGGTAATGGGTAATATTGTTTTTTGGCTTTCCCCAGATAGCTCACCAACGTCCAACTACAAAAGGCCTCCGACGACAACTATCCTTTGACCATAGGGCGATGCCACGTTTACTTAAAGAAGCTCAATCGGTCAATGCCAAAGGTCCTTCCCTCCTTCGAAAGGCACCATCCCTCGAAGAAATCCTCGAACCCATGCCGTCCACCAATGCCAATCCTAAATCTCCCAAGCCCACTACCACACCACCAACCATTTACATTAGTAACACTTCACCAATCCAGTCAAAGAATGGAACACCTCAAAGAGAAAGCAGTACAATCTCTACTACCACCACCACCACCTCTCTATTGTCACCAACTTCTAGAGAACCATCTCCAACTCCAACCATTTACTCTTCTTCCTTACCTGTGGAAACTACCAACTATTTCTGTACTAGTAAAACCTCACCACCCATTATAGACGTTGTAGCATCGACGTCAAGATCTCCGTCACCCAGACGAACCTCGCCCACTTATTCTGCTAATATTAAAACCTGTCCAAATGTAGATACAACAATGCACTGTAATCAAAAAGGAATTTAAAGTTTATATGATTGCTAATTAATTCCACAATTTTATGACCGATGTATTTATTTGGCAATTCAACTTTGGCAAACATCCCCTTTGACCTACGGCAATATACATACGAATCCGAACTTGATTTCAGATTTGTCCTTTCAACTTCGTCATTACTTCTCCGCTTATGGAGAAAATTATTGCTGGTGTCCCCCAGATGGTGGGCATTTCCGATGGAAAATGATCCTTTCCTAGTGGGGGGCAAGATTTGGCGATTGTATTGTACGCTTGGCCTGAAGCATATGATCAAAATCTGGACTTGACTGCCAACAATTGCGCGAGAATTTGCAACCGACCAATTAAATGGTTGAAAAGTATTATACAACCTGAGGAAACCTGCTAATGATTCCCTCTGGCCCAGTTGTAATTTCATTGTCAGTCTTTTTCACGTTCTCCTTCCAAATCCCTTCGTTTCACCATCATCACCACCGCCACCAGGCTTGCTTTCTCTAACTAACTCTTCAATAATACAAAGAGATTCTTTAAAGAGACAAGAATTGACGCAAACGTTAAAGTAACACGATTGCCAGTTTTGGAGTAAACCGATTTATTTGAAAGACTCGCACACGGAGCATTCATGCAAGCTACTGGGAGGATGTGTGGGTGGTGTGGGAAGATGTTAAGTCAGAGAAAGCTTCAGAAGTGAAAATGATTAGTGCTCCATGTTCCAAAAATACTCATCCGTATTCATAACATCCAGCCAATCAAATCGACTGGGAAGCAAGCTGAATTAAGGTGGATTTGTATCCTCCGACACCTGCTAAAAATTCACGAGATCCTCCTCCTGACTTGCTTGGACCACTTTAGATTTTTGTAGTCATTTAAAATCAGGCTCCGGCTGCGTTTGATGAAAATGAATTCAACCTACCTCTCATCCATGGAACAAAATCGCTTTGCATGAATGCCACCAATTTGAAAAGGATGTTGGAAATATTGCAAATTTTTGCAGATTTGTCAAATTGTGAGAGCCATTTTTATCCGGCACCGTCCAGAAGCATTGTTCATTGAGATGTAGGATTTGGTTGGTTAGTGGTTGCGGTTGCGTTCACATTCAATTTATGAAAGTGTTGTCCTCTTCAACCAGAATTTGATGGAATGAATGAAGAGACGGAAGCTTGCAAAAGTGATTTGGTTAAATGTCTATTATTCGCATCAGTGAACTGCTTCTAATCACATATCCTATCCATCGTCATACTAAACTTGGTCCATTTTATGCACACTCAGAATAGAACACTAAAGCATTCGTCCTTCATCTACTCATCTAATCATTTGAGGTATTTGTACAAGAAAACTTTCATGGAAGATGGCTCCTTTGGTGTTAAAGGAATAAAATAAAGGTGCAGAATAATTGTGAAATAATTGCAGAAACGTGGCAAATTGTTCATTTAGTTAAAGTTTATGGTAGCGGAGAGAGATAAGCATGTATACATTATTCAGGGGTTTTAATAGTCGTAAAAAACTAAATGTCTTTGAGCCTTATGCATGATATAACGGCAATAAAGCAATATATGGAAGGCGGATTGGATGGAGAAAGCCCCGGATAAAAAAGAGGAGCTGAAAGCTGAACCTGAGGAGAATCAGTTCCTCTTTTGCTTTCAGTGGAGAAAGTCATCTCTCGGAATACTTCCATCCTGGCCATCGCAATACTTTGGCTGAACAAAGTTTTAGAAAAATTTCTTCTTTTCCTGTACATTCATTCCAGACCTGTCAGTGCTTTTTTGGAGGTGTCATTAGTTTACTTACTCCAGGCTACACTTTTTCCGTCTTCAAACAGTAATTTTGGATTCCTTGGAATAAAAAGTGTCGCTGTTGTGAGACGACTCCTGTTCTACTGTAGTATTCATTGAACTGAAGCTGAACATTATAAATGGTGCCATTAAATATTATATTCGAGGGTTTTTAGTAGAATTATGCCAGGAGAGAAAGAAAATCCCTGTCTTTCCGTTCATTTTTGTCGACCGTCAAACAATCTACTGCCTCTTTATTATTTCTTAGGTACAAAAAAATGATGACGGCGTCGGTTATCCCAATTTCGACAATGAATGAAATGACTAGTCACCCCTCAAACAATTCCAGATTTATGCGTTATTGACTATTATTTTCTATAAGTAGTCGACAAGGATTTAAATATTACCAACTCTTTGTTGGAGGATAATTAATATGGGAGTTATTTGAAATTGGAAAGGGTTTATAGTTAGATTTTCAGATTAGTCGAGCAGAATGAATGGGTTGCTAATCTTCATACTTTGCCAAAAGTTAAGTATGTTATAGTGTGTATTTTTATGATTCGCCAAATAGTATCGTCAAAGGTTAATTAATCAGAAATATCTCCGAATCCTATAAATCGAACACCCAAAAATATGATACCAGTTTTCACTTTGGTAGCAATAATGACGAAATTCCATCTATAACAATAACATTAATATAATTTCTACTAGAATAAACTTATCAGGACCAAAAGAAATCAATAATTAATTTCTTTTCCATTGTAAAACATAATCGAATTATTCGATTTTGCTTTACAATACAATTCTGGTGCCCAGATTAGATTCTAATGAAATTTGAAATGGAAATGTTAGCTTCATTGTTTTATTTGAAATTTAAAGTTGGTAATTTCTTTATGCCACCAACGTTCACTTTTATTCCTTTAATTTCGCGAAAGTGGTCATAGCTTTTGTAATAAATTCGCCCATTCCAACTTGCAACAATCCAAATTTGTTGCACACGACAAGTTGTAGTAATCGCACCAATCTCAATTCTTGTGCATCAAAATGGAGAGTTAGCCATGCAACCAAGACAAGAGAAGCCACCCACTAACTCGTCTAATTCATGGAATGAAGTAGTTGTAACTTTGCATTGGCCACTTGAGACGGAAAAGTTGACAAGATTACTGTGCAGATAATTAGTTGGGTTGGTTGTTGTGGGTGGCTGTGGTAAAAGTTGGGAAGGAGAGAAAGCGGATGTTTGTTTTCGCCACGAGTATTCTGTGTCACTCAAACTCACTCTTCTGAATGAGCCATTATGGATGAACCAACAAGTTCTTTTATATTCTACTCAGGAAATGGTGTGCATTTGTGAAAACAAAAGTCAACTTTTCTGAATAACTCTGTTCTTCCAATTACAAGGAACTGCTTAAAAATTGTTCATGTTATTTCTCCCCCAACCAATAATACACACTAAACTTCAGTCCAATTGAGTTGAATTGTCAACAGTTCAACCTTTCTGGAAACTTTTCATATTAAGAAAATGAGGTTGAATTTGAAAATGAGGTAGGATGATTTTGTGTAAATTAATCTATACCAAGCCTACATGCTGGAAGGTCTCTTCTTAGTAACGTATTGAGTGGGTCGTTTATCTTGAAATATCAAATTAAGTTTTTGTTAAATTGTGATTGGAATTCTCATTGTAGGTACGCTTATTAAAACTAAATTGAACTCTTGCAAACTCGAGGTTTGCAATTTTTACGCACGTTAGGAGCTCTTTGAAAGCTTGCAGACTACAACGTTATTAATGCATATTTTTTGATGAACATCGTAGAAATTACCAACTTGAAAGAAAATTTAACTATAGCTCTCCCACTTTACACCTTCTTGTTCATGAGGTTATCCACTTATCCACCACATACTAAGTAAATAGTTTAGCATCCAGATGAAGAATTGTTCTAATTAATTAATGCTCATTGTTCTTTCCTTCCTTAACTTTCTCCACACTTGGTTTCTTAACAATTCAAGGCAGGATTTGAGTGAGTGAATTAAATCCGTTTCTGTCTACTTTCTCCTCACTAGCAGCATATTTAGACCGGTTCATCCTGTGATCAATAATGCATGGACATGATGAAGGATCCACCAGTACTTTTCCACATTTCACTTTAAATTTATTCCTTTGTTGGTTTGACCTTTTCTTGGCCTGGGTTGGCTTCATTCGCGTAGTGGCTGTGGCGTTGTATGGTGTAGATGAATCAAGTTGAATGCACATTAATTACGGGATTGCTCCACTTCTAAGAAAGTAAAACGTGGATGGGAGCTGGAAAACAAGTCAGGCTTAACCAAGCTATATATACTCCTCTTTGTAAATAATAGACAAAGTAAAGAAAATTTACTGGATAAAACAATCCTTGATTACAACAAAGCCTAAAAATATATGTGGGGATGTCGTTTGCTTTTAATTCTGTGAAATGGTTAATTTCATTAATTTTGGTTTTGTTTGTAATGAATTGAAAATGATGCAGGTTTCTGTTTAGGTTTTGAAAAGGGGTTATAAACAATAAGCAAAGTAAGTGTCAATTAGATGAGAATTGTAGAAAACATGTCCTATATAAAGTAGATTAGTAGAATCTGGAACAAAAACAAGCTTCTTTGCCGCTCGTATCTTTACGATCCAAATGATTTCACATTTACTTTACTCGAAAGAAACATGCTGTTATTCGGTACAAAACACATGAGACTTTTCTGACTAGATAGTCATATAGCTAACCAAAAAGTGTACATGGATAAAATTGGGAATGACACAAAACGAAGGAACGGATATCTCGCTTTGTCTTAAAAAAGTGTATTCCATTCTATTCTGGCTGACTGAAATGTATCTTGTGAATTGGAGAAAGCTGTCGGCTTTCTCTTTTATTCGCTTTCAATTGCAGATTATTTAGCATTCTATTCTGTCGTATTGTATTGTATGGTAATGGTATGGTTCGTGCAAACTGAGACGAGTAAAGAGAAAATGCGATCAATTCTTCATGTCAGGATTAATCAGAGAAGAAAGGGTGCTTTTCTTTGTATTAGGACATTTGGGTAGAATACTATCATGATTGGAATTATGGTCTGGATTAACTTAAAATGGAATTGCATTGATGGTCGGTGAACCTATGAATTGCAGAATGAATGCAATTTGCAAATGTAGTTGAAAATGCGTAATTATTACATGAATCCAAGATAAGATTTTGAAAATTTGTTGTACTTGTAAATGAGTAGGCCACAATAGAAAATATGCAGATAATAGAGCTTTAACATCAGTAGAAGCAATAGATGCGTTTGTGGACGTAGAATTAAATTAAATATCGTAATAAAAGATTGCTTTTTTTTCACTACATACAGCTTTTCAATAATGATGGCAACTTGCTGCAGAATTCGTATTCAACAAATGAATTACCAACCAAGCGACTCACTAGCAAAACCAAGGTATGTTTTGCCGACCATCTTTCAATTCCGCTGCCAAGTACTGACTTGAAAGTGTCATCATCATCAATATCCCAAAACCACATGGACAGTAACTGGTGCAAATTCAAGCAACATGAAAAGTGATAAGACGACTTAACATTCACCAAATACTTACTCTCGTCTCAACCCAACCTTACTCACTCCTTCTGAGTCATCTATCTTGGAGAAAGTCTGCCATTATTCGGGTGAAAGTCACGATTCGCCAATATCTCAGCTAAAACTCAAACCAGAAGAGCAGCACTCGAAACGAATGCTAAATGCGGTTGGATCAACGGATTAAATTAAGTGACATCCACTTTATCATCATGAAGACTGACATTTCTTTGGTCGCTATTGTTCTTTTTGTTGTGATCACTGTCGTCCCAAGTTCCAATTCAGATTTCAATGTCATACTCCCTGAACTTTGTGCTGCTCCTGGAGTGTTAAATCTTACCTGGATTGAGAGTATGGTACGCTTAGCAATCCGAGAAGAACAGTCAAATCATGTTCTCAATATTTGGGAAGCTAAAGGTATGGATTGCCTTTCTCTGTGCTGAATCAAATGTCTTAATGAGTGTTTGGTTTGCTGTAGAAATCTGTGATGGGAGTAATGGGCTGCTCAAGTTCATTTCTGTGGCGCAATCGTCCCCATCCAGTCGCATGATTGCGTCTCTCCAGCAGCCGGCTTGCCCCACGGCATCCACTTTCTCCAGACTCAACAGGCGACAATTCATCTCGTGGACGTGTTCTCAGGTATGTATGGAGGAACCGAAAAATACGAATGTAATACTGCATAGGCATAGATAAGTAGGTAACCCATCCATGTGTGTATAAATTTGAGGTGGTGAAATGAAGAGACGTGGGTTTGCAGATAACACATTCGTAACACTTACTTCTGGGAAACCCTCGAAAATCGACATTATCTGATATTTTTATTATTATTATCTACTGCATATTTCTTCATGTTGAGTGCGAAACTCTTTACGTCATTCTTCAAAATATAAACAGGAGTTTAATCAAATTTTACAAAAGTGAGAAAATCGTCGAGATGATATTACACAAAAAGTCGTTGTATTCTTTACTAATAACGGAACAGGAGGTTTGAGATAAATTTGAGCAAATTCCGTTCGACAAACAAGAAGCAGACGAACGTGGATTGTTTAGTGAACAAAGGAGCAGAATATTAAACAACTCTTCCGTATTGAATTCTTTTCGTGTAAGCCAAAAATGAAATTCTATTCACTTTCTAGATACCTGGAGTACGATCCATGAAACCTGGGATAGCCGAAGTAAGCCAAGCGATTCAACGCATGTTAAGCTACATGGAATGGGGCACTGTCCCACTAACAAAGTCGCGATATGGTATATAAGACAATTCGCAAACTCTTAAAACAAAATGAACATATTCGTTATTGCACTTCACATCAAACAATGAAGCATGTGCAAGTTTTAAGTTGGTATTCTACAAGAGATGAGAAATAAATGTGGGATGACAAGTTCATAACATGGAGAAATTGACAATTGGCATATCAGACAATTTTCAGTTCCGTTCATATTTTGTTCTTGCCAGAAGCAGATGATTCTGCTCTTGAAATGTGTTTGTTCTGGTTGTCTGTTCATCCACGTCTTCTGGATTGGTAGAAAGGATTGAGGAATTGCCAGACTAGACCAGGAAAGACCAAAATCAGCCCAAAACATAATGAAACATAACATAGTCTGGTGGTATTGCATGATATGTAGTGGAAAATACGTAGGAAATTGAGCTTGGTCTTTTTAGAAAATGGTACAACTACAACAAAAAAGACACAAAGTGAAAGTGATTTATGTCCGAAGAGAGTTGTGGAGTGTATGCTGCATACATAATTTTTAAGAGGTCTATTCTTCAAGATTGGGGAAAACAAACAAATGTACGTTTTCTCGTGAAAACAAACATTTCATTTCAAGTTACAAATCAATGTTTCAGAATAAAATTGCCGTAAGTAAAGGTCTAGAGTGAGAATTTCAGCATTTTAAATAACGTAAATTATAATAGGTACTGATAGTCTGGGTTGTAATTATTGTGAAACAGAGTATTATGTAAAACTTTTCCTTAAAGCGTAAGGACCCAGAAATTGGATGATTCATTGTAATAAATCACTCAATCAGAAAGTTCTATCCAGATGTACATCCAAAAGAACCCATTTAATTTAACAGAAATTAAGCAAAACTGCTCAT
>JAQIWQ010000300.1:0-19460 GCA_034695825.1 Folsomia inoculata | reverse complement strand
AACATGGTATTTTTTTCGGGAGCGAAGCAGATATTCAGTCAAAGTAGTGAATGGTTGATAAAGATGAGGGGAAATAAAGGGAAGGAGCATAGGAAGGTTCTGACGTCCATGATGCCGTTGAAAGTGTGGTTTTCAAGTAATTTTGTGGATAAATCAACTCCGCTTGTCGTACAGGATTTCTGCACGGTTCAAATGGTTAATTTGATTCTGCTCATGTAAATGTTTGCTCAAATGTCTCTCACAGTCGAATTGTTGTTTCCAAATCCTTCTTTATAGTATCTTAACGTAATTTAAGATTGAGGATAACATTCCACGGGGCTGTCACTTTCCGACTGTTGGAACACTTTTATTTGCAATCCAACAAAATTAGGCGACCCGGGGATTTCGGGGAATGAAATTTTATGTAAACATTCTTGTCACGTTCGTTTCATATATTATCGGTTATTTTGTAACGGTTAAAGTCCATTACATTATGTGAAAGGTTTATTCAGAGACATGAACAAAGCTTTGGATGGTTTTGAGCATGATTGATCGGATTGGCTTAATTATACTTGAGCGTTTAAAGTCGGGGTCAGTCTTGATATTAAATGAAATAAATCAGGATATTTCTCCATTTCTCTATACAAATACACAGTAGCATGTTAATGCAATGGAAATTGACGTAAAGTAAATAATGATTCCATTCTCCTATATGATGGTGCACACTGGAGCATTCGAGTAGTTATTAATATGCCATTTTTATCCTTTTTGTTTTTGCCACTGTCGCGGCTGCTCCCACTCGGCGCGCACTTGGGGGTGCGTTCCGTGGGGAGGTAGCGCGCATTTGGGGTGTGCCTTGGAGGTAGCGCACGACATGGGAGAAAAGGGGAAGGAGCTACTTCATTCTTTCTCTTTCTCTACGCATCTCAGCTTCCCTTTGTCTTCGCATCTTACCATCACCATGCAAAGTCCATCACCATTCCAGCAAAAAATGGTAAGACACGAGGAATATGATTCTGGTCGCATGATTTTAATTGTAGTGACTCAACATGCGTAATTTTTGTTTATCTTGAGATTCGTTGCGGATTCAAATTACAACATCCCAACGAATTCTCTTGAATTATTTATAGCAACTCTGCATTCACGAACCCAATCTCATGCGTACAACAAGGTCAAGCTCCTCCAATATTCCCAGAAGGAAACGTTTACAAGAAATTAAAACTTAAAATTAAAACCATGAGGGTATGGCCCCAAATTTTCATTATTATGGCCTTCTGCGTGCCAGGAGTGGCATTTCCAACTCATTGCTCTAATTTGCAAAAGTGCAATTCTTGTGTTGCTCAGGAAAGCTGCAGATTCATTTTTATTTTGGATGTGGATGATGGAATGTGCGTAGAAAAGGATGGGTACGAGGACTTGGAAGTGGTTCGGCTTTATGGATACGGACAGTGTGATACCCTCACTGGTTTAACTACTAAAGTGACAGAGGACCTTCCAGGTTAGAAATGCTAGTAATTTATTTACTGTGGAAATTCATTCATTCTCTTTTCTAGGGACCGAAGATTACAGCGTGGCCGAGGAAGGACCTGTAGCCACCACCAAAAGGATGGACATGAGTACTTTATCCCCAACCCGAGAAGGCCAACAACAAAGTAAGAAGTGAAAGTATGTTAAAGCAACGTAGTATACATTCTTTGTTTGTCAAAGGGAATAGTGGTGATGGTGGTGGTGGTCCAGCTGCAGTCTCTCCTGCTTTGCTCGCCTCCACAGTCCCTGAATCGAGCACAGCGGGTGAGAATTACGTTGAAAGCATTGTATACTTCATTTTCATTAAAATAATATTTGCATGCATTTTAGATTCGGTCAGTTACATCGACCTTACCCAACACAACTTCATTCCAAGTGTGTTGCGAGAAGACTGGAATGCGACCACCCCTTATACCTGCCCACCTGGAATGTACACTGAGACCCTTAGGGATAAACTGGACAGAGCTCTGTGCCGATATAACGCGCTAGTGAAAAGAGCAATTAAAAAGAAAACTCTGCTCCCTTCAGCTTTCCATAAAATGCAACAGCTTGATTACGACAGGCATGCAAAATTGTGTACTTTCCTCTTGTGGCAGAGGAAGAATTGCTTTAAAAGCCAGCATTGAATTTTTCATTGAATATTTTTCATTCATACAATACTTTACAATGCAATGTAATAAACTATGACGTTCTCTTTTTCCCAATAAATGCTAAATACATAAAATACCTTAAATACTGCTTGCAGGGTTTTAGTTCATTTCCTGTATTTGTTGAGAGAGCATGGACGCCTTAAACAACATTTTTGCTGACATAGCTAACTTTGCTCCAGAAATTGAGGAAATTTCTGACAGTGAGGAAGGCAGGATGGGGGACATTGCGAATCCTAGTTCTGCAGTTGTTCCATTCGTACAAAATCAGTCGCAACCCACCATCACCCCACCATCAGTACCATTTTTTACGACCGTCCCATCTGGACCATCATCCCCTGAAGTCAATATGGTGTCAATGACACACGATAGCCTTTTAGTGAGTACTGTCTTGTTCATGCGTTGTATTTGTGAATTAATTTATGTTTCAATATAATAAACAAATAATGTTGATTTCAGGCGCTGATTGCAAAACCAGGAATTGCGAGTCTTGCCCCAAAGTGCGAGAAGAAAAGGGGCGGTTGCTCACCGAGCTGCAGCACTCACAGTCGGAAGTTGCACGATTGCAGCTTTCCCACTCCCAATTGGAAAGAGATAAGTGCAACATGGAGATGATCCTAAAAGAGCAAATTGCTCATTTAACGGAAACCCTTCGGGGAAGTGGTACATCCCATCATGGAATTCCCAGATCCATTCCGTGGATTAATAACCCACCTACGCCTTCTCATCCATGGTATACGGGAGGATCTCCTCACCATACACCCCATTGCCCCTGCTCCCACTGCCATCCCCAGCCTCGCTACCACTATCAATAAGGCAACCTTTGTATGGGTTTTAGTTTTCTTTATTTCCTTTTCTCGAGTGTACAATTATGTTAAAAACTATTACAGAAACTAGATTTGACTCAAAGACTTTACAAATTTACCCTAAAAATTACTGTCATATGTACACATGTAAGTACTGTATTTGTCATTAGACTAGACAAATTAAACTATACCTTTAACACTGATAAACACGTTGACTAAATGTAATAATTTTTTTGTTATTTTTACTTGCTACTACTAGACAACTAGACAATGACTTGCATGGAATTTTTGAAATGTTGAAACTTGTACTAAAAATTAATATATCTAATGTCCACATGATAACTAGATTTATCGCATTAGCGACTAGAGAAATAACATTTGCATTACTTGACTTGAACACTTTCACTCGTTGAACTTTCATTTAAAGAGGTTTGTCATCATCATCATCCGATTCAACAAATTCCACAACTGGTTTGTCACCCAATGCCTTATCCAGCAGCTCCTTAAGGCGTTCCGCCTCGGCGTGGTCGCATTCGCTTTGGATTTTCTGTAGGTTGCTTGTAAATTCGTCAGATTCAGAAAGGCTGAATGTGCACACAGGTCCTTTCCATTTTGGGTTGAGCGTGGATGATTTTCACATCAGAACCTGAAAAACAAGCGAAATATGAAACTTGCAATAATTCTCAAAATCAAAAGCTAATGCGAGAATAACATAAAATATTTATAATTATTTATAGATAATTCACTCACATGTGTAAGATATGGGAAATAAACTTAATAATTTAAATCCCAAAAAAGTAATAAACATTACTGCTACTAGAACAAGAAAGATGGACCGCACCTTAATCGTCCAAATGCCACCAATGGTTTTAAGTTGTCTGACCGAAACCCGTCCTGACGGAACGCTAAGCGTAAACGAAGGGTCCCAATATGCGTCCATCGTCCTGTCCTGGAATTTCGCAAGTGGATTGCCACACAATCGTGGCACGTTGCTTTTGTTTTGGATGGCTTCTCGGCACTCGGCCGTCAGCGTCTTCACAATTTCAATGAGGTCGGCTGTTTCCTCAATGTCGATCTGAAATAAAATAAAATATTTATAGATTTTTGCTTGTAAATTCAAGGGGCAATTCAAAATTTCAACACAAATTATAAATTATTGAAACAGAGTGTAATGAAAAACGCTATACCCATCAAGACACAATTGTAAATGTTTCTAAACAGCATTCCAACTGGATAAATTATGGATTTGTAAACTTACCTTTAAATGAGAATCGCCATAAACTGTCCGACCGTCTCCTCCGGTGTTCAATCGGACCCAGTGCACAGAAAATTTGCCCCGGTCCTCATCATAAAACTTCCTCATCATGGTATTGTTGAACCGGTACGTGTCAGGGGAGTCGTAGAATCCAGGCTGCCTCCAGTAGGGGATGAAAACTGGGCTGGTTGGAGGAGCTGGTGGTAATTGTAGAGTGTTTGGGAATGGCTGCTCCTTGCGATTCATGAAGGCATTGAAAAAGTTGTACCAATGCTCAAGTTGGTCAATGCTGGAATTTAGAAATGATGCAGGATCTTCAAAAGATTTGGTTTTTACTTCTGTTCCCAAACCTTCTTGCTTGACTGAGGTAGCAGACTCAGCACATTCTTTCCAGTCCTCAACTTCACTAAACTTCTTCATGGCTTTCTTTGCCAATAACGAAGAGGTAGGCTCAAGTTTCCTTTTCTCGGCCATTGCACTTTACTTGAGTGGACTTTGAAGGGCAATAAATATGCGGGTGGAAGGGTATGGTTCAAGGGTTTGCTGATTGGAAGGGTCGACTAGTTCTGAGAAGGACTTTGAAGTGAATGGAAGTTTTGAGTGCACCGATGCCCTTTTAAACAGTAAATTTTGGGTCCTCTAGTACCCAAGTCCGGTTACTGAATAATTTCTTTGGTGTGATTGTTCAAATTTATTTTATGGCCTTTTATTACCTCTAATGGCATTTATTCCTTTCAATGCGGTGAATGGGACAAAGGCTTCCTATTTAGCTTTGCATGTTACAAATGACCATCATTCGCATTGTGGATCTCTTTTCGGAAAGACATATTAGTTTTCATTCATGTCAATTTATGATCAGGTTGAAACTAAAGCTGAACTCTGCATTTACGACGCTGCAAAGGTTAGGCGACAGTTTAACTCTAAAACTACAAAGCAGTATAAAGCATTTTTAGGACAACTCAAAAAGGGAGAAAAGTCGGTACATGCTCAGCCTTCAGCTACAATATTCCACTTACCATCATACAATTTAACACCATCCCAAGAAACGATTAAAAACCTCGTTTTAAATCAAATAAAATCAAAATTCCAAGACCAGCAATTACTTGCTATTCTTGCAAGGCCAGGCTATGGAAAGTCCTACCTAATTAGATATTTGCGAGATTTACTAAACTTTCACGGCATTCAAAATATTGCCCTTGGACCCACTGGGATTAGTTCCAGTTCTTTAAACTCAACAACAATCCATTCGTATTTCGGATTCCCTTACAAATCCGGGGCCGACTTCTCGTTCCTGTCCAACAGGAATATATCAGCCCCGTTGAGGGAAAAGACAAAGAACCTTCGTGTGATATTTCTAGACGAAATAGGGTTTATTGGGGGATCTCTATTCAACTTTGTCAATAAAAGATTGCAAAAGCTAAAAAAAGACATCCGGCCGTTTGCCGGACTTAGCATTTATTGTTTCGGTGATTTCCACCAACTTTCGCCTCCCTTTTGTAGATCTTTAATTAGTAATCCAGAAGAAATTGAAGACTCATTTTGTGCAGAAGGGGCTAGACTGTTTCGGTTGTTCCAGTTTCATGAACTCACTGAAAACGTGAGACAAAAATCCGACAAGCATTTTGGAGATATTATTGAAAACATAAGATTAAAAACTATAACAAACGACGTCTTCCTAGCACTGAAATCGCGTCACACTTCTGAGCTTGGTAATTTTGAAATAGCTAGTTTTAAGGACAGTATTCATATCTTCCCAGTTAATAAACTTGTTGACGAACACAATTTGAGTAAACGTTTGGAATTGGGTCAGGAAATTGTAAGAATTAGACCTCAGCAAAGCCCGAAATTTCCATTAGTTTGCCAGGAAGATACAATATATATCTCAGAAAAAGCAAAAATTGTTCTGAGAGCGAATTTGTACACAAAGGGACACTTGGTGTCTGGCTCAATTGGTTACGTCCATTCAATTCTTTACAATGCAAACCAAAAGCCGGGACATGACTTTCCTCAGGTAATTTTTTGTACATTTCCAACGTACACCTCAAAAACAGTTGAGTTTGAAACAGTTCCAATACCCCCAATCTCCGACTCGTATTTTGACATTAGTCTGAATAAGCGATTTACAATTAAAACGTTCCCAATAAGCCTTTGCTATTCCCTGACAAGTCATCGCTGCCAAAGTTTAACACTGCCAAAAGCAGTGATATACCTCTCCGAAAGGGAACAATTTCTATCCCAAACATTGGTTTGTGTTTCTCGAGTTCAATCTTTAAACGATTTATGTTTTATTGGACCCTTCAGCATGTCAAGGTTTAAATCCCCATCCTTTTATGCCGGCTATGAAAAATTTAAGACTGACTTAAAAAACATTGGGTTGGGGCACCAACTAAATGCAAATACAGCCAAGTCATCTCCACCATCAGCACAAGCAAGCCCAACGGATAAAGGGAAAGTAGTTCCTCCCAAGGTAGATCAGCCAACCAAAGCTTTGGCTTCACCACAAATGGATTCCGTGTTTTGTACCGAAGGCGACGAATTAATATTTCAAATGGATCTGTAAATATTGAGATGGTGTATGAATGCTCAGTGTGCCAAACCACAACATATTGCAACGAATGTTTTCCTATCTGGGATAAAATTGACGGGAAACTTATGTGTGGAAACTGCCAGGTTTTTAAGAGAGTACAGTTAGCAGTGGAAATCGGACGATATGACCTAATTAAATTGAGTTCTAAGTTGGAGCATTGGATGAAACACAGTTGGTTAAAAAAATACCTTGAAGGCAATCATCTCACTAGCCAGGAAATATACAGGGTTGGTTGTTCTGAAGTAATGACATATTCTCATATTGCTCGACATTTGTTGAGTAATATTCCTGTCTTACCGAAGTGCCCATGCATATCCCAGACCACCTTGAATTGACTTGCAAAACATGCAAGCTACAGGCTTGTGTTACATGTCTTATTAGTGCCAACCAAAACATTTATCAACAGTTTTGTTTAACCAATGATGAATGCATAAAATGCTTCAGTGCGAGAATCTTGCCCTTTGTCATTAATACCATTTCTGAGATTGAAAATTTATTTGCTTGTAATAAGAGAGTGAGGGGAGGATTATACTCAAAACTACTAAAGTATAGTAAAGACTTGTCCAAGTCCGAACTACTTTATATTTTAGACTCAAGCATCCTGCTAACTAAACCGTTGTACACATCTTGGGTAGGATGAAATTCGATCTCCACGAGTATCAAAATACTCACAAATGTATGTGTTGTGAATACATTTACCAAGAAACTTACGAGTTAATGCCAACTCCAGTTAATGAAGCTGAGTCCTTTTTATGGTACAATACTTGTGTAGATTGTGAATGGCAAGTTACACTCAGACTTCACGCACTTCGTAGAACTCTCAGGTTAGCAATTGCAATGATACATTATGATAACCTGACTGATTTTTTGAAAAACTTCTGAGCATGTGACAATATGGATACAGTACAACAAAAGGTTATTTGTGAGTTTTTGCAGGTGTGGTTCATACTTACCTTTGGTGCCCTTGCTCTTGGATGCACGTGTGTTTTCCTTATACTGTTCATGATGAACATGCAAATATCTGAAGACATAAAAAATCAGGCAAGAAGGCATCACGAGAACAGAGTCATTCCTCCTGCTCCACAAGAAGAACCTAGAACTGACGACTTACCAACATATGAAACTTTGTTTACGTAGATTTATTTATATTCAACAATGGGCAAAGTGCCTTTCAGGCTCCCAAAGACGGAGATGGTCTTTGTAGATAGTAAGGCACACCGCAATCGACCTGTTCTTAGACGATTTATTTGTCTTTATGGTTGTAAGAAAAGGTTTTATACAATGGTGGAGTACTCTAGGCACCTCCCGTTACATGAGTGTCAAATGTGTGGCTCATGCTATGTTAATACGGCAGAGCCAGACCATAAATGTAAAAATGACGAACTTGTCGGTCGAGGCACAAAGGTTCCGCCTGTAATCTCATCAATTGACACCGGTGTCTTTGAACTAAAGTCCTCCGCACACGAAGGGACTGCCTTAAAGTATTATGTCGGGTTTAAGAATCAGCTAAGCTCTATTGAAGATGCATTCGAGTTTTGCTATTCCAGCCTTGATGGCATTCTAACTAAACTTGTTGAACAATTTAGAGGAGTGAGCATGTCTATTATACTCGGCACAAACCATGAACGTGTAAGTGACGCATTCCAGATGAAACGAGAATTTATCACACCATTTATCACCATTCTACACGCAAATTTTATAAAGGACAAAACTCTTACTTTGAAGGAGTATATTTCTGACTCTCTAAATTTATATCAATCTCGCGGATCTTCATGGATTTTAAAGAAAGTAAATTTCATGGAAGTCAAATGTATTCCGTATCAGCCAGATTTGATACGTAAAACCCCAATTGGGACACATTTAGATTTGCCGAGAAAATTAAAAAACAAGGGCATTTTGAATATCAGGAACAAAGAACATAACAATTGTTTCATGTTGACAGTTATAATGGCCTTATTTCACAAATCTATCAAACTTCCTGAGCGTCCCGATGCAAAATATAATGACCTTAATTATAATGAGAGAAAGCGGTACATGAGACTTGTTCAAAATCCGTCAACCTATAGTAAAATCATTCGACGAATTTTGAAAACGAACGACATTGATTTTCATGAATTTGACGGTCTGGTTAGAATTTCCGATATACCAGATTTTGAAGCAAAAAATACAATTAGCTTCACTGTTTTTGGGTATGATGGAGACGAATTGTTCCCAGTTTACGTAAGTGAAAATCGGCGCAAGATTCACATACATTTGCTTGTAATTAGCAAAGCATATGATAACGAGATCGCGCATCATTTTTGTTACATCCCAAAACTAGGAACTTTGGCTTCAAAACGAAATTTCAAATCCTGTGAAATTTGCACATATTGCTTTACGAGATATGGCCCTAACTCCCAGAGACACAATCTTTGTTGCCGGAAAAAGAACGGAAAGCCAACGGTGAAATTCCCAAAAGAGGATTTTTATTCTTTTAAAAAGTTTAAAATGTATTTGCAGCACAACTACAAAATCTTTTATACAATACTACGGTATTCGTCAGAGCAAACTGAAGTTAAAGATCCCGATGTCAAATTAATATACACAACTCATGATGGTAACCTGCAAGTGGCAGCATATTTTATGTGCATCATTGACTACGATAATCGAATATTCTTCACAAAATACTGTCACGGTAATTTTTCTCTGGAAGACTTTGTCAGCACTTTATTCGAACAAATTGAATTGATAACTCTAAGAGTTTCTAAAACGTGTGTGCCAATTCCACGTACAGACGAGATGCTAAATGAGTTGGAAAATACAAAAAAATGCCAGCTTTGTGATGAGGAATTTTCTAGCAAGCGACCTGCATCTGTCCACCATCATCACTTATCAAAAAACTTAAACAAGCATCCACCAATGTTGCTGTGCTCACAGTGTAACATTCTTATTGTAAAATCTGCATGCGTCGTAATTTCAAATTCTTTATCGGATGACGCAAACACTTTGATTCGGGGGTTAAAACCTGCATATCTAAGTCGTATCAAAGTCATTGCGAAAGGAACAAATGACTTCATTTCACTAACTTACAACAACTGTAGGTTTATAAATTCGCATCATTTTTTAGACTTTTCTATTCAAGAACTAGCGAAACGTAATGAGATGAAAGGGAAGAAGGAGATTTTGTCTCAGATTCCCGAATTGAGTTCATACCCATTCTCAGCCATAACCGGTCCCATACTTTTCCCTTATGCACACTTGCGTGAACCAGACGATATGATGAGTACTAAGTTCCCATCGGAAATTAACGACCACCAAAATCTTACCATTCCAGAAGTTTTATTTGAAGAGTGCTATAAAAACAGTATATCTTTGTTTAGGGATGCCTATATGCTTCAAGAATATGCAGAATCTTACTTAAAATACACTACATGGCATTTGGCAGAAGCAATTCTGGACCTGGATCAATTTTGGTTCTCAGCTTTCAAAATTTCTATGTTGCACGCACCAACTTTGACCAGTTTCAGCTTTGATTGTGCATTTGCCTCATCCAAAGAACGATTTCAGTTCATTAAGGATCATGCCATAAAAGATTTTTGTGTTAAAGCCGTCCGTGGAGGATATGAAACCTCTAATATCAAGTACACAAAAAGTAATACTCCCCGATTAAAATCTTATGACCCAGAATTACCACTCCAGGAAATTTTGTATATTGATATCAATGGGAGCTATACAGCATCCTGTGAACGTCCAGTTGGCGTTGGGGACTATCGCTTTGCAACTCCTGAAGAAATTCAAATGTTTGACTTTTGCAATGTCCCCAAAAACACGTCGGCGTTAATTGAATGTTCATTATTATATCCAAAACATTTGCATGATGAGCACAACGAAATGAGCATGGCAATAAGCAGAGTTCAAGTCACTCAGTCTCATCTTTCTCATTACCAAAGGCAGTGCTATTCTAATTTAAAGCTCGGGAATGTTAAGGAATTTGACCAACATGCCCTGATTCCAAATTTTTATGAAAAAAGGGATTACGTTGTTTACTTGCCATTACTTATTTATTACCTTCAGAAAGGTCTATTACTGACTAAGATCTCAAACATTTTATTGTTTACCGAACGCCCAATATTTAAGAGTTATGTTCTCCAACTTGAAGATTTTAGAAGAGCAGCAAAACTACAAAATGATACAATTCTTGCTAGTGTTTGCAAAGATATGGCCGTATTTTTGTTTGGCCAAATGTTAAAAACTCAAGAAGGCTATTCAGATTACTCATTGTGCACCAATAGAGTTGACTGTATTCGCCTATCCGCTAAGCACAATTTTCAGACTATGGATATCCTCACAGAGGATTTGAGCATTTTTAAATTCTCGCGTGGGACAAGGTTGTTTCAACAGCCAGTACTTTGTGGAGTTATAGTGCTTGAAAATAGTAAGCTAAATTTGTACAAAGGTTACGACCGCGTTAAGCAAGCTTTTGGTCCCACATGTTCGCTAATATCCGCAATTACGGATTCTTTGGTGGTAAGGTGTCCACTAGAAAATGAAGACGACTTTTTCTTAAAGTTGAAAAGTATGGAAGATATGTTTGACTTCTCTAATCTCCCTCGTCATCACGTATTGTACAATGATAATCACATTTGCAGAAACGGTTATTGGAAAATTGAATGCTTGGATATCTTGGAATGGATTAGCATTCGTAATAGAGTGTACAGTTATTTAACAACGTGTGAAATGTGCAATTTTCCATTTTCCGAAGGCTGTTCGTTATGCGAGTCAGCAAAATATTTTAAAAGCAAAATTGGTTCCATGCCACGCAGCATACAAAGACGATTGACCCATAATGCCTTCAGGCAGTTGCTCGCTACCACTGGAGTTGTGAAGGTGCCGATTGAAGGAGAAGCAGGTCTCATTTCTCGTGAACACGGATTTCATTCATTCGATTATCGTCGACGGTGGTCCGATGAGAACCCCAATGAATCTTACTGTTTAGGACATTATAAATTTGAGGATGAATCCCGACCTATTTGATAGTCGACTTCAATTCCCTGGCTCTTTATGTATTTTTGCTAAAAGCCAAAGTGGTAAAAGTGAATTACTTTTCCGGCTTATTGCAAATGCAGATCAAGTGTTTACTTGTCCAATTAAGCACATTTATTTTGTATACTCTATCTACCAAAAGCGGTACGATGAGGCCAAGAAACAATTTCCCCACGTTGTATTTTGTAAAAATAACTCAGACATTCCAGATACACACGGGGAACCAACCGTAATAATTCACGATGACAAACAATTAGATTATGAATCAAACAAGCAAGAACTAAATGACCTCCTAGAAGTGTTTTTCAAGCGAGCACATCATAAGAATCTATTTTGCATCGCAACCTTTCAGACCCTATTTTCAACCAAACCCGAACTTCGAAAAGTTTTTCTCCAATCCCTCTATCATGTCACGTTCTTTAATCAACGAGACCAAAGCACATTGGATCATCTAAACAACCAGGCTTTCCCAGAATCTCCCAGTTACCTCCGAACTGCCATGCGAGAAGCAGCTAAAGAGAAATACGCATATTTACTCATCGATTGTGTTACAAATTCTTCATTTAAAGTTAGGAATTTTATTTATCCAACAAAGAATGCAACGGTATATATGCCTCTGAATGTCTCGAATACAAAACAACGATGCATTTCTGCAAAGCCTAATTCGGGCAAAAGGATTGCAGCGAAAGACGATAATTAAGAAGTGTACACTTGATCAACTCAAGGCATTAATAGAAACTTTTATCAATTTGCCAGTGTTATTATCGAACGCCAACCTTAAAAACATTAAAGCCAAAGGACATTTTCATATTCTAAAGTTTTTCGTTTGTGCAAAAACCAAATTGCGAGAGAAAGCTCTTCGTAAATTCCTTGTAACCCACAATAAATCAGTAGGCTTTCTGGTTGCACTTTTCCAACAAAAGCTAACCGAGTCTTCATTATTAGAGTTTTTCACATTTTCAGAATGTGCACAGTAATGAAATTCATTCCCTATGCTCTTTACGAGCAGCTGCTGGAAAACGGTGTCCTAGACAAGTATTTCCCTCATGAGCAGCTTTCAAAAGTACAAAAGCTAGTTTCTACGCTTCCCTCAACTGTGCGCGACAGAGCTGAAAAACTATTAAACCATCTAGTTTCCAACAATTCTTTTGATTGGAACTCAAAACATGAGATTATTTACAAGGGAATTACTTACACTTCTAGTGACTTGTTTGCCATTGTTGAAAAATTAGTTTTGGGTAGCAAATCATTCTATACTCAACCGCACGTCTCAGTATTTATAGAGGCCATAAAAGATGTGCCTAACGATTTAGTTGGTTGGCTACCTGAGCAGCACTTGTCCTCTATTTCAGGTAGCGGATTAGACCCAGTAAAAGGCAATCCTCTTAAGGATCCCATTCCATTGTCCAAACAGATTCGACCAGCCCTGCCACTCTGGCTGTGCTTCGAGGACAAGTTCACTTTCACATAATGGAACCCAAATACTTGAAAAAGCATTATTTCAACTTGAGTCGCGTAGGAAGCTATTCTGGGTTGTCAGGATTTGTACGTAATAATTCTATAAAGAAAGATGTTAAAAATGTCAAAGCCACGCTAAGTGAGCTAAAGACTTACAACTTGCATTTCCCTGGTCGAGTAAATTTTCCAAGGAACCCAATAATGTGCCCGATGATTGACTACATGTGGTCTTGCGATTTGTTAATTTACAACATGTACAGTTCGCAAAATTCTAATTTTAAATATATCATGTTGTTTGTCGATTGCTTTAGTAAGACTGTTTTTACAACTGCGGTAAAGTCGCGGGATTCAGATAGCATTCTGGCTGGAATGCTGAGCGTTTTTAAAGATTCAAGACGAAAGCCTCAACTGCTTTTCACTGATAAAGAAGGAGCTTTTATTTCTAAAAATCTCAAGGACATGTTTGTCAAGGAGAAGATTCGATTATATCATGTCACAACTTGGGTTAAATCTTCTTTAAGCGAACTTAAGAACTTTTAAAACTAAAATGGCTAGAATATTCACACACAGAGGTAACCACAAGTGGATAGATGTGTATAAATTAGTGACAAAAAGTATGAATAATTCCTACAACCGTAGTATCAAAATGAAAAGCACAGAGGTAACAAAAAAGAACGAGTCTGTCGTGTGGAAAAATCTTTATCATAGGTACGTTGGGGTTCGCCGTAAAAGTAAATTGAAATCGGGAGACCTTGTAAAAATTGGAACAAACAAATTAGTCCCATTCCGGAAAGAATACGATGTAGGTTGGACACCTGATGAAACCTATATAGTAGACAAAGTGAATGAAAAGAACCCCATTCCATTTGTGACTCTCGTCGATTCCGATCGTACTCCCATTCAAGGCACTTACCTGCCACAAGAATTATTAAAAGTTGGACTGAGTGAGACAACCGACGATTAAAATGGATATGTATGACAGTTATTATGTCACCCTATTTTCAAACAATAGTCTAGAGTACTTTCCAAACAACTCATCTACCGACTTTCAGGTGCAGTTGTGCAAAACTTTAGACTTGAGGAATTCTTTTTTAGAGGTTGGTCTTAGTCAAATTAATTTCAAGAATGCTCCCCCTGTAACAGCACCTGTTCCTAACAATTCTCCTGTAACTGCACAGGAAACAATTGAAAATGTATTGGAGGACGTTTATGATGTAAAAATATTTGAGTACTCTGACTCAAGGTATAAAATAAAGCTAGAAAACAGAGATGTTGGATCTACTCTAACCGTCTTGAATTCTCAGCTAAAAAGTAAGAACATCTCGGCAGTATTTACAATATCAATTCAGAAAAACAAAACTTACAGAACCAAGCTGAGATTTACCGACACTGTGGGTCGTACATTTGTTATCCCAACAGAAATACAAAAGCTCTTCGGTCTAAAGTCCAATACCTTCCAGGCTGGAGAATATTATGGTGAAATAGGAAATCTTGAAGACAAACTAAGCAGTGAACACCCCGAGTTCTTTTTTGATTTCTTACTATATTACTGGATGCCGACCATAGTACCCGTAAAAATTCCCCGTGCATTATTATCGTACAGACCTTTACTAGCTAACTTGAGGACCGCCCTGACTGCTGCTGGATATAAAATTGAGATTGGTGATCCGATTGGACAAAGTGAAAGTGAAGTGTTAACTGTGATAGTGAAACTGATAGATCCGAAACTCCGATTACAACTACCTGAACGTGTAAATGAGCATCTTAACCTTGAACCTGGTTTCACTTTTACCCAACCCGAGACAACACTTCTGGTGTTTAAACCAGCCGAAAATGGCAAAACTGATGTGCCAATTCCAGTTCAGATGGAGTCGGATTATGTGTTTGTGCTGTGCGATATAATAGAGAACCAACTCGTTGGTGGGACATCTGTACCGCTGCTTAGAGTCTTACCGGATTCCATAAATACGAAATCATTTCATACATTCACTCCAGTGCTGTACGTTAATCCGAAGAAGGAGCTTGTCTCATCCATTCGTGTTCGCTTAGTTAACCAGCAGCTAAAACCTATTACACCAGTAAACAACGTGACACACTGCGTTCTCCACTTCAAGATAAAGTCATGAGGAAAGTTCAATGCAAACGAAATTATGGATGCTCACTACAAAAAGCAATGAATTTGAACGGACGAATGACGGGTGGTGGCCTTAATATGCCACAAGCAGTGTACTTATTGCCAATGAATAATGTAAAGTCTGGCCCGGTGTCAAAGACTAAACGAAAAGCAAAACAGGTTGGTGGATCAATCTCCAAATCCAAGCAGGCAGTTGTGAAGCAAATTGGTGGATTGAAATCAAAAACAAATAAAATAGTTGGTGCAGGCAGAAAACAGCCCAGTCGTAAGGCAACATCCAAACCCAAAACACCAAAGTGCATTGTTAAAAGAAAAGTCAATAAGCGCAACTAGTAACATGGACTTTAATTTAATGGAAGGATCCCATGCCTCAATGAGATCAAACTTGCAATTAGATGATGTTCCACCTACGGATGTCAGTGTCCTAAGCAGTGACATCCACCCATACTATGCCACGGGGTTTTCCGACCCTACAGTACCAATAACAATTGAAATACCCAGTTCAACTACACATCATCTTGATTTCTACTCTTCTTTCCTCTACATTCGCCTCCGAATTCTCAAATTACTCAAAAATTTGTCGGCCACGGACTTGGTTGCTCTAAACCATGATCTTTTCAGTGCTTTGTTCAGTGGAATAGAAGTTTATCTAAACGATACGCCGGTTAGCAAAAGTGCCACATTGTACCCTTACAAGGCCAACATTTTAAAATTATTGACCACCTCATCGTCTTATAAAACCACAGGGGCACAAAACCAGCTCTGGCTTCCGGACAAAAGGCATGATGTCTTTCTAGAAGCAGAAAATCCTCAATTTAAAGAGCGTATGCTATACACAGCTCTATCTAAGCCGGTCGAATTAATTGGCAATTTCATTGGCGAGGCCTTATTCGACCAAAACAGGTACATAATACCTGGCGTTTCAACTAAAATTATTCTTCGTCGTTCTCCAAATGCTTTTATTTTAAATTCGGCAAGCGACACGGACGCTGATGCTTACAAAGTTGAACTTATGAATGTTGAAATGTATGTACGGCGTCATGTTGTATACCCTGCAGTTACCATGTACCAACACAAAATTCTGAACAGTGGAAAAAAGCTGGTGTACCCAGTTAACCATTTCGAGATCAGAGCTTTTAATTTAGCCAAAGGGTTACAGAGTGTTTTGTCTGATACCTTGTTTAGA
Organism: Folsomia inoculata; assembly: GCA_034695825.1. Taxonomy (NCBI): domain Eukaryota; kingdom Metazoa; phylum Arthropoda; class Collembola; order Entomobryomorpha; family Isotomidae; genus Folsomia; species Folsomia inoculata. The sequence continues at coordinate 2,859 of JAQIWQ010000300.1, read as the reverse complement.
AATAGACTGCCAACTTATTTAATTGTTACTTTTGTCGCCAGTGAAACTTTCCAGTCAAGCATTAAGCGGTCGTCGTTTGCGTATTCCCCGTTTGGAATCCAAGAAATTTCTGCAAAGATTGATGGTGATAGTACAATTTATAGAAGTATCAGCTTTGATATTGAAAACAAAATATCGCTGATGGGATACAATACTTTATCCTCCGCATTACCAGATAAGTATGGGGATAACGGGATCAGTCGGGCCGATTATTTGAGAGACAGCTTTATGATATGCTTGAACATAAACAATTCCAACAACAGTTATGGTCTAGTGGCAGATCGGATCGGACAGTGTCAGCTAGATCTAAAATTTCACAAACCGCTTGAAAATTCTATAACCTGTCTAGTCTTGGCACAAGGGCAAGGGAAAATCGAAATTGATAAAAATTTTCATGTAACAGTTGAATAATGGATGACTTGACTTTATCTTCTTGCCTGGAAAGTTTACTAGCGAATACAAGTGTAAGACGAACAATAGTTGTTGCTCGAGATGAGCTCAGCTATCTTAATTATTTTTTGCCTATGGCAATGATTGTAAATACTGACCCATTATTGGGTGGTTCTGGGGGTCTGCACTGGACCGGAATGTACATAGAAAAAGGGAGTCATGCCCCCCAGTGCCATTTTTTTGACAGTTACGCTAAACCTTATTTAGATTACAAAATTGTTCCACCATTTCCTGTAATAACTCAAAGTAGTCGTGTCCTTCAGTCTGACACCCGTCCTTATTGTGGGCTTTATGTACTGCATTGGCTGTATTGGTTCTCTCGGGGCAAAAGCACCCAAGAAATTGAACAAAGCTTTGGCCAAGACTTGAATGCCAATGATATAATGATTATGAACATGTACAGAAAGTTGTACCGACTGGAACGTTTAAAACATCGAGACTCTCATAAAATGTTAACTTGTTGTACACGACTAATAAATAAGTTGTAAAAATGTAAAAACCTTTTCAGTATTCGCGTAATCACGATGGAGTCAAGAACTCTTTTTCTGAGCTGTTGGGTCGCTTTATTTTCCAGCACATTTTGTGCTGCAATTGAAACTGGCCATGTATTTGTTAGTTCTAATATTACCGTTATTGAATATAATTGTAAAATGTGTATTGAAAGTGGAAATTTGACAACAGTCTTTTTAAAGACTATACGCAAACCAACGCAGCCAGAATTTATGTGCAGTGGCTATCCGGTTACATCATTTGCTCTTATTGTGGATAGAGCATGTAAAAAAGAAGATTGCGATGGGATAATGCAAAGACCATTTACCCATGTTTATGCCAACACAGACCTCGGATGCAGGTAAAGATAATTTTATATAAATTTTACATGTAAGAAGCACGTAACAGGTTTTTCTTTCCAGGCCAATCCCACTTTCACCAACTTCCGTTCATCAAGAAGTGGTAATGAGCATCAAAGACTACCTCGAAATCGCTCTGATGGGGACTATCCTGGCACTGCTAATCCTAAAAAGAAAACTAGTGGAAAATTGCCTGTTTAACCGAAATAAATCGGTATCAGCAACTACCACTGTATAAAAAATATCTTCGTTAAATGGTTTACTCCGACCTTAAGACCAACTTTGCCCTCACCTGTCCAGCCACAAACATCACTTAAAAGAAGGGCAACAACACGACACGCGGAGTAAACAAGTGGCTGGGGAGGTCAGTTTCAGGCTGCAAATTGAGAGCTACTATTATTTCTCCAATTTGCGGCCTGAAACTGACCTAAGTAACGATGCAACAAGGACTCTGCATTTATATATATTATTAAGTTGAATAAATTCATAGCAATTAAGAATGAACGGGAATATTGGTTAAATTGAAAAGCATGCAGAAAAATATAACTATGCATTATGAACTTGTATATTTGTCACATCCCGTTCTAATTATTGCAGTGGAACACCATTTCTAATATGCATGAATTATAATGTAAAAATAATTTGCCTTGGACTTATCTTGCACACAGTATCAAAAAGTATCCTTTATTATGTCTCAAAAACCATGTTAATGAAAATATAAAATTAAAATATCAATGTTGTGTTAACTTTAATCAATGGTTTATTTAATTTTAACTTACCCTTGCTTTGAATTCAATGGCTGCAATGTTTTCTGAAAAGTAAAGTTTTTGCTCTTTGGATAATGTGGTGGCCCTTAAAAGGGCCGTTGGGTTTTAAAGTTAAAAGAAGGGAAAAGGAAGAAGGGTTAGGATAGAGAAAAAGAAAAGAAGGGAAAAGGAAGAAGGGTTAGGATAGGGAAAAAGAAAAGAAAAGCGAAGCGTCTACTTCCGGCGACTGGGGTCGAAGCGTTCTGGCTCCTTCCGAGTTCGTCCACTGCGTCTTGGTGTCTCCTCTTGGGTGGACACATCCTGTCGGAGGGGAAGAGGGGGCACAACATCCTGCCGGCGGGGAGGGGTGGGAGTAGGCGGTGGCACGGCTGGGGCAAGCGGAGCGTCGTGGAACAGCTCTTCTTCTTCGGGGAGTGGGGCCAGGCGGTAGAGGGGGTTGGCAATGCCGGGTAGAGTGGGTTGAGCGGAGGAAGATCTCTGCGGCGGAGGAGCGTTGGCTGGTGCCGATGGTGGGGTTGACTGGGCCCTGGTGGCCTGGTTCTGCGATGCGCGGCGACCCCGGTAAATTCCATCCCGTGGCGCATATCGAGCAATGAAGCTCTCGCGTCGCGCTGTCAGGGTCCTCTCCCGTCTCTCCCGTCTCTCCACATACAGTCGGCCCAGCCACCTTCATTAATGAATAATGAATTAATGTCATAATTTAGTTTTACCATTCTAGGAATTGGCACGGGTCGTATAAGGTAAGTGCATACCTG